>ML129433.1:26595-42657 GCA_003846335.1 Cuora mccordi | reverse complement strand
AGAGTCCTGTGGCACTTTATAGACTAGCAGATGTTCTGGAGCATGAGCTTTCGTGGATGAATACCCACTTCGTCGGATGCATGCAGTGGAAATTTCCAGGGGCAGGTATATTGAAAATCAGGGCTCTTGGGTCCTATTCCCAACTCTGCCAGTGACTGGCTGTGTGACCTCAGACAAGTCAATTCTCCTTTCTCAGCCTTAGCTTCTCCCTCTTTCGAGTAGGGATAATAATGATCCGCTCTTGCCTACCTCACGGTGGGTGGAGGCAGGGCTGGCTCTAGGTTTTTTGCTGCCCCAAGGAAAAAAAAAATTGGCTGCCCCCACCCCAGCCCTGGGCTCCCCTCCATAACTCTTGCTGCCCGAGCCCTGGACTCCGCCCCCCCCTGCCGCCCCAGGTCTGGGCCCCTCCCCACCCGCACCCCCTGCCGCCCAAGCCCTGGGCTCTGCCCCCCCCCGACCCGCACCCCCCTGCCGCCCCAGCCCTGGGCTCTCCTCCATACACACCCCATGCTGCCCCAGCTCTGGGCTCCCCCTTCCCCACCAGTGATCCCCCACCCACACACCCGCTGCTGCCCCAGCCCTGGGCTCCCCCCCCACCTGCACCCTCCTTCTGCCCCAGCCCTGGGTCACTGGTAACTTGCTCCCAGGGCGGATCATTCAGCAGGAATTTTGGATGTGCACAGAACACAGACAGGACTGGTTCCCGCATGGTTACAGAACTGCAGTAAAGTGGAACAATTTTCAGCTTGTGTGACTGGAGGAGATCTGGATGCATATTATCAGACTGTCCTCCATAAATGAGGAAAAGTTGAGGTGCCTTTATTATTCTTTGTTTCTATGGGGAATTTGCCAGTGCAATATCACTGTCTTCCTTTTAAACAAACAAAACTAGGGAAAAAATGGCAATGGCTGTTGAAAATAGCAATTCCAGTCCTAAAAACCACGGGGAAGCATTTCTTGCTCAATTTTATCTAGTAGGATGCCCCTGGAACAATGGGAGAGAGAAACCTGCATCGCTGAAAGTGCAGCCATGGAGACACCACACAGCAGCCTTCCCTAGCAGGGGCAGGGGGGCGAGAAGGGACATCATCCGAGCTCCCTGCATCCAGGTCACTTTCCTCAGCCGGGCTGCGTCAGGGGAGAGCAGAGAGCAGCAGCTTCTGATGCTCCCCTCACAGCCCAGCCCAGGTGGGGAAAGTGACCAAGACGCATGGAGCACATAGTGTTGCTCCTCGCTCCCCCCAGCCTCTATGGGGCCACGGAGGAGCACTGGGGCAGGGGAGAGCAGTGAGCACCTTTGCACGGCCACACGGTGCCCTTTGACCCCCTGGAGCCCTGGGCGGCTGCCAGGGGCCCCACCCCTAAGGCCGGCCGGACTCCCCAGCACGAACAGCAGAGACACAGGGAGACTGGCCACCCACTGAGCAGAGGTAGCCTGGGCGGCTCGTAATGGAGGCTCGGGGGTGCTCAGCCTCCCCAAACCTTGCGTTGCCAAGGGGACAGTGGGGCCCATGACTAGGGGCCCAGGCCAAATTAGGCCCCCCTGGAAAAATCTCCCCCATGTCAGCCCCAGGGCTGGAGGGGCTCCCACTCCCTGCTACGGGCCGGGGGCTGCAGCAGGGGCACAGAGCTTCTCTGGTCTTGGGGCCACAGCGGGGCCGGGGTAAAGGAGTGACAGGGTGGGGCCAGTGGGGGAAGGGGTGGAACAGAGGTGACAGTGGATGGGGCCGTGGGTGGAAGGTGTGGAAGGGGGCGGAGCCACACACAGAAGTGGGGGGGGGCATGGTTCCGGTGCTGGGGCCCCCGCACTTGTTCTCCCTTTCCCTGGGCTTTGGCATCACTAGCCCCTGCTTAGCGAGTAGGGGTCAGTGGTCCCCAAAATGTGGGGCATGACTCCTAGGGGGACACAGAGGAAGATTGATGGGGGCACCTCAGGGCCTGAGCCAGCCCCCATGGAGGGCAGGGAGGGAGCCCCACTCAGCCCCACTCTGTCCCAGCTCTTCCCCAATCCCACCCTCAGCCTATGCCCCTGGCTCCCAGCCCGGCCTCGACCCCCTTACCCCTGTCCGCACCCCTCTCCCCAGCAAGCAACGGCCCCACTCCCAGCCGCGGTTCTCGACCGCGGCTTCCGAGGGGCCACAGCCATGGATACGAGGGCGCAGTGTGAAATGTTTGGGGACCACTGGGTTAGGGTGACGTCCTCAATCACTTCTCTGCAGTCCACTGAAAGCGATTCCTCACCCACCCACCCCTCCGTCAGGACGGCCTAGGTATGTTCCGCTGCCCTTCACTCGTACAGGAAGGAGAATAACATTTCATTCCACGCAATCCTAAAGTGATTTGTTACCCACCACCATCCCAAACTGGTCATTTTGGGGAAGTGGCCCCATCATGCTGCATAGCTAGGCAAAGTAGGGGTGTCTATGCAAACACGGCCTGTTCCTGAAGTCTTCCCCCAGCTCCTCACTAGATGTGAGGGGGGAGCTCATTCAGCCCCTGCTTACGCTTAGTATTGGGAAACTCCTTAGTGGCCCTATCTCTGCTGGCCTTAGATTTCTCCTCCTGTCCACTTCTTGATAGGTCAAATGAGGTGGCCGAGTGGTTAAGGTGCTGGACTGCTAATCCATTGTGCTCAGCATGCATCGGTTTGAATCCCATCCTCATCGGATGCATTTAGTCTTCACCCTCCTTTATAGACAACCATCTCCCCCTTTGGTACGATGACAGACCCAGCAACGTTGCTTCTGTTACCCAAAATGGGCCAGCTAGTAAGTGTAAGGAGGACTAATGACCCCCCAGAGTTTGGCAGAAAGCAGCATGTTTATTATACTGACAGCTAAGCTCAAAAGAAGGGATGGGGGGGGTGTCATACTCACGCTCCCAGGACAGACCTGGCACTGGAGATGTCAGGATCCTTTAAGGTAAGTGTCCCCCAGCGCCGCGATGGACGGTGCGATGAAGGTAAGTCTTCCTGAAGCATGATGGAATGTAACGCAGTGAACCACTGGCCAGGCGGTCGGGGCGAAGGGCATTCACTGGAGGTACAAGCTTGTGAATGACTCCTGAGCACAGGGCCCCTTCCCCTTTTAAGGACCTGCTTCTCATGGCCTGCAACTGGAGATGACTTGGCTGCATCTGGTGGGTCACACTCCACCTCAGCCAGTGTCCATGCAGTGTCCCTGCTCTGGGTGTGTGAGTGCTGCCTAATGAGAGTCCCAGACACCTTGTCTATCTAGGAGATCTTCTGCTCTTCCAGCTGTTCAACCAGCCCCTTCATCCCACAAGCATTGCAGGACGGGGGGAGGGGGAAAGCCACTTCACAGGCATCCAGAGAGGGAGAGGAGACAAGCGGGGGATCGGGGGGGGGGGGGGGTGTAACAGACCTTTTGGGCATACAGGTGATACGCAGCACACAGATCACTGCTGCTCCTACAACAGGGTACGTTCTCAAGCAGCATGTTTCTTACTTTGCCCATCTGCCAATTTTGATGATTATTAATGGAAATATTTTGCCATTGGGTTCTGCGTTTACACAGAAATTTATATTTACCAACAAATACGTAATTCTTCCAGTCCTGCCTAGTCTGCAGTTGGTGGGTTTAGAGGGACACAGTCACTCTCCCCACCCCCCATGCCAGGCCTGTGCTCTCAACTTCCCACACTGCTGGGATCCTTCCCTGGTCTCCCTTCAGACCTCTGTCCCCCACCCCCACTTCTGGGATCCCCTCCCCACACTGTCTAACTCCCCTGCTGGCAGGATCCCTTCCTGTTCCTTTTATTTCCTGTCTCCACTCTGGGCGAAAGCTCTGCACGGTTCCCACAGCAGAAGTTGAACCCAGGCCCCCTCGGTGAAAACCAGGAATCCTGACCACTAGCCCATATGGGACTATTGATGCATCTGACGAAGTGGGGATTTACCCACGAACGCTCCTGCTCCAATACGTCTGTTAGTCTATAAAGTGCCACAGGACTCTTTGCTGCTGTTATTACTACAACTCTCTAAGACAACCCCTCGTGAGCGCAGCAGGGACTAGCGTGACCGGATGTCCTGATTTTGGGGTCTTTTTCTTATCTAGGCTCCTATTACCCCCACTCCCTGTCCCGATTGTTCACATTTGCTGTCAGGTCACCCTAGCAGGGGTTGCACACAGGGCTGCATTAACCCTTCAGGTGCTGAGGTTTCCCTTTCTCCATCCCCAGTGCCTGTGATCAGGAAACAGACATCAGGGCTCCCAGGTGCTGCACAGACCATGACTGAGATTGGGACCCCATATTGCGCTAGGTGCTGTACAATCCTTGGCCATCACTGGCAGGGCCGGCCTTAAGCCGATTTGCCCGATTCCCCCGAATTGGGCCCCGCCCCTGAGGGCCCCGCGGTGCAGCGTCTCTCCCGGAAGCAAAGCTCTGCGTCTCCCGGAAGCAGCAGCTGTTGCTAGGCAACTAGAGACACTGGCCGGCTGAGGCAGAGTTGGCCCCTGGCTGTACTTGCAGGTCAGGAGGGGGGAGAAGGCACATGTGCTTTTCAGCCTTACTTCCCCTCCCCCACCCCCAGCACTCACCTGGAGGAGACCAGGAGGGAGCTTCTGGCCCGGTGGGAGACAGGAAACTCTGCAGTGGACCTCACTCACCTGAGCAACTGCTGGGGCTTCCAGCGGTGAGTGTTTGCCCTGTGATTCCCCGGAGGTTTGTAATATTGGGTTGGTTTTGTGGTTTATGTGGTGTTGTTGTTTGAGGGTGAGCTTGTGCCTGCCTGTGTCTGTTTCAAAACTAAAGTTGGGATCATGTAACCCAGGAAAAAAGCCCCGAGCCGGTACTTAGTGCTGTGAACTCCAGGTGAGAGAGAGGGAGGTTTGGAGGAGGAAATCAAATACATCAAGAAGGGAGAATGCAAAAGGTCTGCAACACGGCAGGCTGAGACTTTTAACTCCCTTTCCCCCCTTCCCCCGCAGGAGGGGAAACTGAGGCACTGAGTGATCAGATTCCCCTCTCCAAATTATTTGCAAAGGAGGAGGATGGGGGCTCCTATCCAAACCAGTTCCCTTCCCATCAACTCTGCTTTCCCTGCTGCAAGACCGCTGTAGGGGCTGAATATTTCCATTAAACCATGGCTCCTTCATTTGCCCTGCAAAATGAAATAGATCAGCTTGGGGTGGAATAGCCCCCCCCCCCCAAAGCTTTGTGGATATTAAGGTTTGTGGGGGGGGGCATGATAATATTCTAGATCAATCAAATGCCCAGCTCAGCTTTCTAGCCATCCAGCAGCTTTAGGGCAGGGAAGGTAGGTGCTCTTGGTGCAGAGTGGTCGCGAAACAGGGTGAATTTAGCGGGGGGTTGAGGGGTCTGCTTGAAATCCCACCCGATGCAGCCACACAGAATCATTGGCAGCGCTGGGAGAGGCCAGGAGTGGAAGCAGATGGCCTGGGGGTGAGGGGACATTTGCCCTCAGTCCTGGGCTCTGGGATGGACTAGGCTGGGTGGTGGGTTCAGTCTAGTCTTCCAGACTGTTGCTCTCACTGGGGTTTGTGGTTTTCATCTAGCTCCACCGAAAAGATCAAACAAGCCCAGTAGAAAAGGGGAGTGAGAGAGGCGGGAAGGAGTTTGTTAGGGGTTTAAGTGACCCATCGGTGAAAGAGTAAAACCAGAGTTTGACTGGGTTTCCCCCCAGCCACTACTCCTGCAAACACTGGGAAAGGGGCAGCTCCATCCCCCACTGAGGCTATGGTGAGGGACAACAGGGGAGGAAGGAAGCTACATGGCAGTCCGCTCCCCCCAACACCACCCTCCAGCCCCCAAACTCTGTCCCAAAGCCTACACCCACCCCTCCGCATGCCCTCCCAGAGCCTGCACCCCTCCACCCTTCCTGCACCCCAGTCCGGAGCCTGCACCCAGCACCCAAACTCCGTCCCACTCAGCCCTGGGCAAAGCTCCTTGGTCTGGCTCCCAGCCCCTCTCCAAGGATTGCAGCTGTCTGGAGGTGCTGCCTTCCTCAGTCCCACCTCATTCACTCCACAGGGCGACTGATTACCAAGGGGGGGAGGAAGATCTTATTCTACTTCTAGCAAAAAGACATTTTTCTTTTACCTTAATTATACTACCTTAGGGGCCTGCTATAACATATTACTAAGGTTCAATACAAAGTCATGTAAAAGTTATACAAAAATGCATAATGCAGAGATTTATCTACAACTGCATCGATTGACTGCTGTGTGCGGTAATATAGTGACCCCTGGGTCTGTGAATAAGGCTATATACTGGGGGGGGGGTGCAGCGGCGAGTCGGGGGTGAGTGGGTGGGCAAGTGGCAGGTGGGCACAGAGGTGAGCAGTGAGCCAGCAGAGGGTTTAGGGGCAGGTATGGAGGTTTCTGGCAGGGGAGGGAGAAAGTGAAAGGAGGCGATTGGTGGGTGGGGGACGGACTAGGAGGGACGCAGCAAGTCAGTGGGGGACTAAGGGGTGAGGAGGGGTGTGATGGTGGGGCCGAGCTGGGAGGGGGCGGGTCCTATTTTACTGCTGTGATCTGGTCACCCTATGTGTGCCAGGTTTCAGAGTAGCAGCCGTGTTAGTCTGTATCCGCAAAAAGAACAGGAGTAATTGTGGCACCTTTCACCTGAAAAATTTATTTCAGCATGAGCTTTCATGGGCTACAGCCTACTTCTTCGGATGCATAGAATGGAATACTTCTTTTTGCCTATGTGTGCCGTTTCTCCCACCTCCCCCTCAAACCTTCCTCTTTGGCCCACAGCTGTTTTGATGGGGTGGCGCTGAGGAAGGAGGGTTTTTCAGCAAAGTGAGCGGCGCTGGTGGGGGCAGTGTTTCCATGGGGCCGGGCGGTGCTGGGGGGAAGAAGGGGGCATAAAATAAACATTATTGAAGAAAATCAGTTGTACAACTATCAAAACATAAATTATTTTCCTAATATGAAAGTGAAAATCTATAATTAATATTCTTTTAGAATGTGGTGACTTCTATCAATATGGGCAAGAGATCAAGAGATATTTGTAGAAAGTACCCAAGTGGGAGTAAGAAAAGAGCCATATACAATATTATGTAATGTATGTAATATATAATTTTGTTATTATGTATCTAGTCATGGAAAGTAAATAATACATGTAAATAATACATGTAAGAAATGAAAGGTGGTTTTTTTTAAGGTTTTTTTTTTTTTTTAAGTCATCCCTGCCGGGGCCCCGTCAAAACTGTTCGAATTGGGCCCCGCACTTCCTAAACCCGGCCCTGCCCTCAGAGCCTCACCAGCCAGAGAACCCCCACCAGACCGTCACTGCCAGGTTGGGAATCCCAAAGGATTTTCCCCCTCACCCCAAGAGACCCAAAAAGCCAGAGACCTCCCAAAAGGGACCCCCACTGGGAACTCAGTCCCTCACTGCCTGCTTAGGATCCCCCCCACCGCCCGCCCTCCAGCAGGATATGCCCTACCCTTTGCCTGGCACCCCCTCCTCCCCCCTGCAGGATCCCCTGGTGCTTTACAGGGGCACCCCCTGGCCTAGCGCCGGGGATTCTCCCACAGACACTCTGTGCACTGGGCAGGGCAGCGAACCCAGGAGTCTGCGGGAGAAGCCCAGACAGAGCCCCTGGCACAGCACCAGGCTCCCTCTAACCCCCTGTCCTGCCTCCCCAAGATATGCCCACCCCGGCTGTTCTGCAGCCACCAGGCCCCCAGCGATACCCACCTCCAGGACCCACAGCCTCAGGGCTGAGCACATCACAACCACCCCCTGAAACCCCAAATCTCCAGAACCCACCAACCTCACTAGGGTACCCCCTGCCCAGCCACCCAGAGGCCTCCCCCTACCACAATCCCCCTTCAGCTGCTATCTCCCCACCCAGCCCCAGCCCCACCCAGCAACACTGTTACCTCACAGTGCCTGAGAAGTGGATAGAAAGTGACCACCGCCCCCTGCTGGCCAGTCACACAGGCAGAGGGAGCCCTGGGGGATGCCTCTTGAACTGGAGTATGGAAGGCCTGGAGGGACAAAATAGATAAGAAATGTCCATGGTCTGTCACTACCAAATAATGGCCACCATGGATCCACCCCATAGGTGGCTGCATCTTAGCACTGCGGGAAGCAACCCCTCACCAAGGCCATTTGCCATGGGGTTTGGGATACTTCTCAACTCACACTGCACTCAGAGTGACCTCATCACCCCGTGCCAGCTGGAGAAAAGGGTCCAGCCAACTCTTCTGTAACTGGTTGGGAACCACTGACCCCCCAAACAGGGGGAGGCCTCTGGCTTTGATGTGTATTAAATATCTGGCTGGTCTCTTTCTTTGGCAAACATTTTAACAGAGGTAAAGGAGGGACCAAATGATTCACAAAGGAGTTGGGAAAGATGATCTCTGGGCAATTTAACCCCCTACAACATCCAGGATGGAGAAGAACTCAGGGCAACAGGTTCCCTCGAAGGAAGAAGTTGCTGGGATTTAGAAACACGGGGAACAGCCCCAAACCCGAGAGGATTTTTAATTGACGTTTGATAATGACATAGAAAGAGGCAAAACCTGAGCTTTGAGAGCAACGTTCAGAAATGAAAGAGAAAGGGTGGAAATCTGAGAGATTTTGGATCCATTTTGCAAATTATAGAGAGACAAGTGGAAAATCAGAGGGATTTTATATCAGTTGTTGATAGGAGGTAAAATCTGAGTGTTTCACATCAATATTTGATAAATGAATAAAGAGGAAAAGGGCAACATTTGCAAACATTTTATATCCATGTTCAAGAATCTGAGAAAAGGTGTAAATCTGAGATTTTCTTAGTATTTTATAATTAGAGAGACAGGGAAAAAATCTCAGGGCATATTCAATTAGAAATAGACAACTAGAGAGCAGTGGGGCAAATGTTTAGGGTATTTTATATGAATCTTTGAGATTTGCAAAGAAAATGTGTCACAAACTGTGTATTTGATAACATGAGAGAAAAACACCAAGATTTGAGGGGATTTTATATTGCTGTTAACGAATTAGTGGAAAAGGGGGACTGTTGGACTGGATTTTATACGACTGTCCAATACATAAACACAAAGTAATGGTTCCCCCACCCCCACCATTCCCATGGGCAGCAGGGAGCCCTTTGAGGAGCTGATTAAAAGGGCAAGGGAGGGGGAGGGGGAGCTGAAAAGTCCCTGGATAAAGGAAGGGGGCAGCTGTGGGGGATGGAAGGGTGACTGGCAACTGATGGTTGGGGGTAACTGTGTTGGTAGTTAGGGGGCAGCAACTGGGATTGGGAAACGGGGGTCTGGGCAGCCCCCATGGGGGACACGTGCGCCTCCCTTCCCTGCCCTGGCAGAGAACAGGCATCTCATAGAATATGAGGGTTGGAAGGGACCTCAGGAGGTGTCTAGTCCAACCCCCTGCTCAAAGCAGGACCAATCCCCAACTAAATCCCCAAATGGCCCCCGCAAGGAGTCAGCTCCCATCCCTGGGTTTAGCAGGCCAGTGCTCCAACCACTGAGCCATCCCACCCCTACTCCAGGGGCAGCCATGTGCTGGGGAATGACTCAGGGCGACAATTTCCCACCTAAAGAAGGACAAATCGCTGCTGATGAAATGGGTGGGAAAATGCCCCTCACTAGAGAAGATTTTAAACTGACGTTTGAGACTCATGGGGAGAACGGGGGAAATCGGGGGAGATGGGAGAGCTGATCATTGGAGGGGAAAGGGGGGAAATCGCCCCAGATTTTATAGCCCCGTGTGAGATACTGAGAGAGAAAAGGGGCAGAACTAGAGAGAATTTGTATGGGGGGTGAGAGGCAAGTGGCACAAACAGGGACAGGATGCAATTAACCCCCCTCCCCCCTTCCCTCGCCCGCCACTCTCCCCCCCCCCAGGAATTTCCTGGCTGCCCAGAGACAGTTCAACACCCCCCCCCGCGTCCCACTGACCTCCCCCTCCCTACAACTCCAGCTTCTCCCCTCCCTGCCTGACACCCCCCATCTCCTCCCACACCACAGGGGATCCCCCCGCCAGGCCCCAGTCTCTGCCCCCCAAATCCCACTGGGGCTGAGGCAGCTCTGAGGCTTCTCCCAGGTTCCCTGGGGCAGAGTCACTTTCCTGCCCAGCCCCAGTGCCCCCCCCCGGGGTCTCTCACTCCCCGGGGGGCTCCGTGGGAGGCTGGACACCAGGGATGCAGGACGGCAGGAATGGGGGTGACAGGCCTCCTGTTCCTCAGTCTCACGGCGGGACCGAGGGGGCTCATCACTCTCTGGCTCGGGAGCACTGGGAAGACCCGACCGTGGAGGGGCCGTCGCTGGTGAGCACGTCCTTATATCACTTCTGTGGCGGGAAAAGTGCTGAGGAGATGGAACGCTGAGGGCTGGTTTTGGCGGGAAAAACCGGTTTGGACTGGTTTGAGCCTGTCCCCTGATGGTAAACAAGTCCCCTCTCAGAGATGGAGTCCAGGGGTCAATAGTTCATATGCTCCAGATTGGATCTTATTTTAAAGCCAGTGATTTACTTCATAAACATCTTATTAACCAACTAATTGAACATATTGAACAGTTTATACTTCTTACACCTAACAATGAGATAAAAAAAAACAACACAGACAAACCTTATCGGTAACAGCTAATGTCCTAACTGGGAAATCAGCAGCAGTTTGTAGCGGGGGGAGCGCACAGTCTGAATGTGTATGACCCGACCCCAGCCTCCAGCCCCACATAGCAGTGGGGCTTGGCACTCTCTGTGCATTGGTGTGGTGGCTGAGTGGTTAACCAAGCAGTGACAATCCAAGGAGGTTCCCTGAGTCAGTCTCACTCCTGAGGAGATTCTGCACCAAAAAAATTCTGTGCACAATATTTTAAAATTCTGCAAATTTTATTTGTCAATAAATAAATGTGGAGGCTCCAGCATTGCAGGGGGGAGCACAGGCTGCTGGATGCACGGAGTTGGGAGATCACCCTGCAGCCCCCACTCTCCTCCAGTGAAACAGACTTGGTGGTGGGGCTGCACCTCTCTGCTGCCTACTTCAGGAGCCCCAAAAAGACTCCCCAGAACTGCTCATGAGGGGCACATGTGCCTTCCCTTTGCTTCCCCATCAGGAAGTCAGAAAGCCTGAGCAGCTGGCCCCGTGCGATATGAAAACGCCTGGGGGCTCCTGCCACCACTACCGGCAGCACAGCGGGACTAAAGTGGATTCCTGCCCACCCTGGCTCCGCACGGCGCACCACTCCCAGAAGCATCTGGCACATCCCTGTGGCCCCCGTAGGGTGTGTCTCTCGCACGCTGCCCCCACCCCAAGTGCCCACTCTGCCATTGGAACTGCGGCAATGGGAGCTGCAGGGGTGGTGCCAGTGGGCAGTGGTGCCAGGAGACCCACGCCCCCCCTGGACTCCTCCATATAGGAGTTGCTGCCAGATGGGGGTGTGGGTCACTTTCGGGAGCTGCCCAAGATAGGTGCCACACCCCAACCCTCTGCCACAGCCCAGATCCCACACCCCGCCCACACCCAAACTCCCTCCCACAGCCCACCACTGCCCCCCAACTCCCTGCCCCAGCCCAGAGCCCACATCCAAACTCCCTCCCAGGGTCCACCCCCCCGCCTCCCCTGCACCCCAACCCCCTGCCCAGCCCAGAGCCTGCACCTCATGTACCCAAACTCCCTCCCACAGCGCTTTGGGGGCGGGGGGGAGGAAGGATGGACAAGACTTGGACCGTTCTGGGCATCACCAAAAGTTATATAAGCCTGGTGACGCTGAGCTGGTGAGACTGCACATCTCTCTCCTTACACAGGGGGACTCCGAGAGGCAGGGCGCTGCTGGGGGTTTATTCCTTCCTTTAATGGCTGTGGAAGGGGGAACAGGGAGAGAATTTGCTCCTCTGTTCTCTGCGGAACACGCGCAGGCAGCGGGATTATCTCCAGGGCTGTAAGAAAACACAAGCTAGCAGAGGCGGGGAAGGGATTTCCTGCAGGATCTATTCCCAGTGCAGCTCCCAAGCTGTGCCCTGGCGAGCTGTGCCCAGGGGATTTAGATGCTTTATGTAAGGGGACTGTTGCCCCCCTTACTAACATTCAGTGGGGGTGTTTGGTTGCTAGCTCCCAGCACTAAAAAGGGAGGGGTCGATGGGAAATCAGGAGTCTGAGACTGACAGTCCCCAGGAACAATGTGGAGAGACCAATGCTCCAGGTCAGCCTGATTGACAGGGCGGGCAGGCTATTCAAGGAGTCAGGAGGCCAGGGGGGTCCCGTCCTCCCTGTGAGCTGGAATTGTCTGAGTCACATGGAGTGGGGCCGAGCTAAGGAGAGAGCAGGGGGCCCAAGCTTTGCTGATGGTAGCAGAGCTGCAGCCCCAGAGCCAGAGCACAGCCCAGAGAGAACAGACCTGCCCTGGGAGCAGAGCTGTAACAACTGGAGCCAGAGAGGTCAGACAAGCAGCACAGGGAGCTGAAGGCAGAGCAGCAGCAGCCGCCGTGCTGAGGCAGAGTGGAGCTGGAGCAGTCCGGAGCTGGGTGCGGTGAGCAGCTGGGGAGAGCGAGGGGGACCCTGGGCAGTGGGCCCAGCACAGGGAGACGGCTCAGCCGAGAGGCCCTGCAGGCCAGACTTGGAGGGGGATTGTAACCCTGACAGGGTGGGGGTGATGCTGGGGAGAAGGGTCCTGCCACCCAGAGCCTGAGAGTGTGTGGCCACTGCCAGAGCAAGTGTCCAACCTCCAGCGTCCCTCCAGCACAGCCAGGGCCTGAGGAGGCGGCCTGGGACCAACAAGGAACAGACTGTGAAGTGCCCTGATGTCCAGAGACACTTTTTGTGATGGTCCCTGCCACAGAGCGGGGTGATGTGTTTTCCTTTAACCTTTCCCATTTTTTCTTATTTTTTAAATTTTACTGTTAATTAAATAACTTGTATTAATTGTATGATGTGATCAGTGGGTCAGGGAGGTGCGCAGTGCAAAGAGAGGGACACCCTAGCCCCTGTCCTGGGTGACCACAGAAGGGTTGGGGGTTGAGCCCCCCAGGAATCCTGGGCCCAGCCTTGTTGGGGTTATGAGGACTCTGCCAGACAGGAGAGTGGAAGGGGAGTCCTCAAGGGCAGGGAGGCCTCTGGGTAAAGGAAATGGGAGCGAGGACTCAGTTCCTTTTGCCAGCTCACTTCACCGGGGTAGTGCAGAAGCCAGGAAAGTTCCCCACAATAGCAGGACCATTCCCCCACTTACATCTAGATACAGTACCAGGCACGTAGGAGGATTTCCCCTTCTGAGTCATGGAAGCAGAAATTGACTTTTCCTTTCCAAATTTAGCTAATGTTCAGAAAGAGAATCTAGCACCTGCCTTCCAGACTTGAACACCTCAAAATTCAGGAGTGCTCAAGCTCAGTTTGGGCAGCTGTTACTTCATTTCTCCCAAATCAAAAATACTGATCCACTGTCATTTGCTGTAGAAAAAGTAGGATAAAATTGAGCAAGAAATGCTTCCCAGGGGTTATTAGGACTGGAATTGCTATTTTCAACAGCCATTCCCATTTTTTCTAGTTTTGTTTGTTTGAAAGGAAAACAGTGATATTGGATTGGCAAATTCCCCATAGAAACAAAGAATAATAAAGGCACCTCAACTTTTCCTCATTTATGGAGGACAGTCTTATAATATGCATCCAGGTATCCTCCAATCACACAAGCTGAAAATTGTTCCATTTTACTGCAGTTCTGTAACCATATGGGAACCAATCCTGTCTGTGCTCTGTGCACATCCAAAATTCCTGCTAAATGACCCACCCTGGGAGCGAGTTACCAGTGACCCAGGGCTGGGGTGGAAGGAGGGTGCAGTTCGGGGGGAGCACCCAGGCCTGGGGCGGCAGGGGGTGTGTGGGTTGGGAAGCATTGGTGGGGGGGAAGGGGAGAGCCCAGATCTGGGGCAGCACAGGATGTGTGTGGGGGAGCCCAGGGCTGGAATGGCAGGGGGTGTGGGTTCGGGGGAGGGGGAAGAGCCCAGGGGTGGGGTGGCAGGGGGATGCAGGTGTGGGGAGGCCCAGAGCTGCGGCGGCAGCGGGTGCAGGTTGGGGGGAGTCCAGGGCTCGGGCAGCAGGAGGGTGTGAGGGGGAGCCCAGGGCTGGGATAGGGGCAGCCAAATTTTTTTTTGCTTAGGGCAGCAAAAAACCTAGAGCCGACCCTGCCTCCACGCACTGTGAAGTAGGTAGGAGCGGATCATTATTATCCCTACTTGAAAGAGGGAGAAGCTGAGGCTGAGAAAGGATAATTGAGTTGTCTGAGCTCACACAGCCAGTCAGTGGCAGAGTTGGGAATAGGACCCAAGAGCCCTGATTTTCAAACTAACCATCGGATCTTGAATTTCAGACACTGAATGACCTGAATAAAATGCTCTCAGATGAGCTCCAGACCAACACCAGTGATAGTAATTATTCAGCAAGTATTTGAGGAGAACTGCAAGGTTAGAGAGAATCATGAACTGCTCAGAGACAATTAATGCAGAGAAGCAGCAAAATTAATCAAACATAGAACTGGTTCTGACTTATTTCCTTGGTCTTAAAAGAGAACAACAAGGACCTGGGTCTCCTCCCTGTCAATAACCCCCTGCTGAGCCAATCAGGGTAGAGACTGAGGACGGGAGGCTGAGGGTTCTCACCAGAGAGCCCAAAGGATGGCCCAGGTCATTGGTGGGGATCACTGTCCGAGCTCTATTTCAGCCCCACATTTTTGGGTGGACCTCCCACAGTGGGAGCTGTGATATGCAGGGGGTCAGATTAGATGCTCTAATGGTCTCTTCTGGCCATAAAGTCGACTCATTTCTGAAAAACTGAGTGTAGCATTGGGAGCAGCGTCTGATGTTTCCCTGTCTAGCCGGCTTGCTGCCTAGAACGAACGCTCCTTGAGTGGGGTGATCCACAGGGAGTAGCTCAAACCTCCAAAGTGCCTAGGCAGGGGCAGGACATTAGCCCAGCAAGGGAGGGGTGTGGCAGTGACATCACAAAGGCCTTTTGCAGGACCTCAGACTATTGGTCCAAGGTGGTGGGGAGGTGGTGACCTCACAGAGAGATGCTGACATCAGCCAGGCAGGACAGGGGCAAGGGGCTAGGGAAACCTCAGAGACCCCTGTGGCTTTGCTTCAGCAAGTCTCCTTCTCCAGGTCTCTCTTTGAGGACTGAGAGAGTATTCGGGGTCACGGACGTGAGTGCCAGGAGGAACCTCTTTCGAGTTTTCTCTTTCCCTTTTAGTGATTTTACTAGAAAACAGCCGTCCATGTTTAGAAAGTAAGAGCCTCCTGGAGGTTTGAAAGCTGTTCAGTCTGATCCATGTGGTGACAATTGAATTCTAGGCATGGAAGACACGAGCTTAAGGAGGCAGAACTTTATTCTGCACCTGGGATTTTGTCCTTTAGAATCACTGGGGACATTGGGGTTTGTTCTTTTTTGCTTCCCCTCTTCCTCCCTCCTCTTTTTCTCTTGCTTCCTTTGTCCTTTTACCTGTTCCCCTCCCAACACCAGGAGGGTGTGTGTGTGTGAGCATTGCGGGGCAGTGCTCTGCAGCTCCCACTGTGGGAGCTCCACTCAAAAGTGTGGGGCTGAACTAGTGCTTGGGCAGTGATCCCATCAGTGACCTGGGCCATCCTTTGGGCTCGCTGGTGAGAACCCTCAGCCTCCCATCCTCAGTCTCTATCCCTGATTGGCTGAGCAGGTTAATGGTCTCTGAGCAGTTCACGATTCTCTCTAACATTGCAGTTCTCCTCAAATACTTGCTGAATAATTACTGTCACTGTTGTTGGTCTGGAGCTCATCTGAGAGCACTTTATTCAGGTCATTCACTGTCTGAAATTCAAGATCTGATGGTTAGTTTGAAAAATCAGGGTTCTTGGGTCCTATTCCCAACTCTGCCACTGACTGGCTGTGTGACCTAAGACAAGTCAATTCTCCTTTCTCAGCCTTAGCTTCTCACTCTTTAAAGTAGGGATAATAATGATCCGCTCATACCTACCTCACGGTGCGTGGAAGCAGGGCCGGCTCTAGGTTTTTTGCCGTTCCAAGCAAAAAATATTTTGGCTGCCCCCACCTCAGCCCTGGGGTCCCCCGCCAGAGGCGCCTGCTAACCGAGCCCTGGGCTTCCCCCC
>ML129433.1:10813-26495 GCA_003846335.1 Cuora mccordi | reverse complement strand
CCCCTGCCACCCCAGCCCTGGTCTCTCCCACCCCCCCCCACCGACACCCTGTGCCAACAACATAGGTTTGTTCTCCCCAGTCCGCCCAGGCTGAGGTGCTCCCGTTTATACTCCGTCTCCAGTCGGAGCATGCCCAGAGAGGGTGAGGGGGTGTGGCCTCTTCAGCCCACATGGCGCAGTTAACCCTAGCAGTGCCAGTGCAGGGTGGATGCACCTCATCACAGACAGCATTTCCCAAATGTTGGGATTAGCTAGGAGATCTCTTCAGGAGTAACCTCCTGTAGGGACTGGGTCACAAATACCTTGGGAACCAAATACCTGGGCGTTTTCCTAGTTCTGAATCACTTGCTGTGGAATTCTATCCCTGGATCATCTGAGACAATATTGACTTAAACAACTGAACTACCCTGTGACCATGTGCACTTACTTCGGTCAGTTGCATCCATTTGGGGTCTGCTGCTGTTCACCTTTTCAGAGTGGAGATTTAAACATACGACTGTTTCTTTGATAATATGTCCAACAGCTTGGAGTATTCTCTCCTGTTGACTGAACTGCATTTGAATTTTATCCATGTCATCATGCAAGAATAGGGGGGAAAACAAACCTGAAGTAAAAAAATGGTAATTTGTCTGAAATTTCCCAAAAAATCTGAGCTACATTCTGTCAAACAAAACTAACATGCAGTTATATGACCAAGGAGCCTTCATGAAAGATAGAAAACCCATATCACAGAGAGGTAGAAGACACTTTCATTTTAATTTAAAGTGAAATTCCAGACTAGGTTACATCTGATGTCTCAGAATCAGGATGAGAGATTCTCTCATGATCCACTGAAACCTGCTTCACCCAGCGCTTTCTCATGCATCCGATGAAGTGGGTATTCACCCACGAAAGCTCATGCTCCAAAAGTCTGATAGTCTATAAGGTGTCACAGGATTCTTTGCTGCTTTTACAGATCCAGACTAACACGACTACCCCTCTGATACCTTTCTCATTAGTGTTATTTACAGGAGTTTTAGCACTTTCATAACGGGAGAAAAAACAGCCGACCTTCCCAGAAGCGGCTTTGCCATTGAGGGAAAAGGGGATTTGAACGGTGCTTGGGATCCATTTGAAATCCCCTTCCAAGTCTGACACTTTCATCGCCTGCCAGACTGACTCTGATTTAGGATCAAAGACGTACAAGCACCATTCCCAAGCATGGACAGCCAAGAACATGACCCCACCAGACATGTTGGGAAGCGAAGGAATACGAAGGGGTGAACTGTGCATGGCTCAGGCACAAGGTAACAGTTCTGGGGTGATGGGGAAGGATGGAATGTCTGAGTCGCCCCATCTCCTTCCAGTGTCACAGAGCCTAAAATGACCCTTATTTCCCTGACATTGCTCCAGCTCTTCATCATATTTAAATATATTTTAAATGAGAAAAAAAAGTCAACAAAATAACTGCTGTTCTGCACAATCCAGGGTAATGTGAGAACAACTGGGAATGAGGAAATCTGTCCTCAAAGAGGAACTTGACGTCTCTAACAATAACTTTGCACTGGGAGGAGGAGTACAAATGTGAATCTCCAGGTTTGTTTAGACAAGGAAATGTGATGGTGATTAGGTCATATCAGGAGGAAATATGCTAGATAACCCCACTGACTATCCATAGCCCATGTCTTTACTGCAAGAATAGCTGTCTTATTACATCAGGAAAGTGAACTCAAGCTAGCTAACTCCACGGCAACCACAGTGATGAGACCCAGGTAGATTTTATCTCAACGTAGCTGGTTGAAGACACCCCCCATCTCCCCCATCTGGGGTGATGACATTCCTGGTAGAAAAGACACCCACTCCCATGACTTGCAGGACAATGGAGTTGATACAAAGGACCACAGGATCCACCCCAAAGACGGGCGAGCTTCAAAAGTGGGCAACTCGTGTGTGGGAGCTGAGGGACTACAGTGTGCAAAAGATGCAAACAGCCTTAACACTCACTACCTGGGAACTGTCAAAAGAATTAAAGAAAAAAATCTTCTGACAGCTCTAGAGAGGGTTTTTATGAAGTTTATCTCCTTTACGGATTCTCTGATGTTTAGAAAGGCCTGAGCTATGAGTGAAGTTTTTCCCGCACTCACTGCATTCATAGGGTTTCTCTCCGGTGTGGACTCTGTAATGTGTGACAAGGGTTGAGCTCCGAGAGAAGCTTTTCCCGCACTCACTGCATTCATAGGGGTTCTCTCCCGTGTGGACTCTCTGGTGAGAGATAAGAGAGAAGAGGTGAGTGAAACTTTTCCCGCACTCACTGCATTCATAGGGTCTCTCTCCTGTGTGGATCCTCTGGTGCATAGTAAGGTTTGAGCTCCGAGAGAAGCTTTTTCCACACTCGCAACATTCGTAGGGTCTCTCTCCCGTGTGGACTCTCTGGTGAGAGATAAGGGAGGAGAAGTGACTGAAACTTTTCCCGCACTAACGGCATTCATAAGGTCTCTCTCCTGTGTGGATCCTCTGATGCCTAGTAAGGTTTGAGCTTCGGGTGAAGTTTTTCCCGCACTCATAGCATTCATAAGGTCGCTCTCCTGTGTGCGTTGTCTGATGAGAGATAAGGACTGATCTCTGAGTGAAGCTTTTCCCGCACTTGCAGCATTCATAGGGTTTGTCTTCTGTGTGGATTCTCTGATGCCTACTAAGGGCTGAGGTACGATTGAAGCTTTTCCCACACTCACAGCATTTGTAGGGTGTCTCTTTCGTGTGGATTATCTCATGTCGAATAAGGGCTGAGCGGTAATGGAAGTTTTTCCCACACTCACTACATGTATTCTCTCGCTTTTCCGTGAGGATTTTCTCCTGGGACGTAGTTTCCTTGAGGTCCCTGTGAGTTCCCTGACAATCAATGGGTTCATCCACTCTCTCCTCTGAGTGGTTTCCCTGCTCTCTCTCTGGTCTGGGGTAATTTTCACTAATTTTCACCAGCCCAAAGGGGGCTGGACACATTCCCTTTGGCTCTTCGCAGTAATTCCCCATGTGCTTCGGCGAGCTCAGCATCTTCCTGGTGAGGATTCTGCTCCTCGCTCTCCCTCACCACCCCATCACCTGCTAGAAGAGAGGAGAAATCTCAGAATTGGGGATGGAAAGGCAGAGAACAAACCCAAGTAAGTGCTGGAGAGGCAGAAAATAAAAATCGGGGACTGAATTCCCCCAAACTCTTCCCCACAGGGGACAGTGGAGGGGATCAATTCTGCTCCCCACCCAGAACTGGCCTTTAGGGGGGGCCGTACGGGTGACCCACCCAAGGGGGTGCCGGGCGCAGGGTTTGGATTCCCACCTGACCTGCTGCCGAGAGGCTCGCTGGGCTGATGAAAGCAGCACAGGGAGGCAGATAAGCACCTGCGTAGGGGAGTGGGATAGACCCGAGCTGCAGGGGTAAATTGGACGACCAGCCGTCAGAGCCAGGTGACTGCTCCGGAGCAGAGGGGCCCCTCTCCGCCCTGCTCCACGTGTGCAGCTGCTGCTGTTCCTGTCCCCCCACCCCCCATTCACCCCGGGAGTCGCCCCGTCCACCCCCGACTGGGAGCATCCTCCTGACTGCTCTGCAGGGGGGAGGTGCTGATTGATGGCGGGGTGATCCCCTCCCCCCCACCCGGGTACCCGATTTCCACTGAGCTGGGGTGATGGGACAGGGGGAATCTGCGTGTGCTGCTGCCTCTCTGGGGCCGGAGCTGCCGGCAGCTGCTTCTGTCTGAACAAGCCTAGTTCAGGCTCCTGACCCTGAGAACTTTCTTAAAGAGACAGCGCGCTCACTCACTCAGGCACATACTACCTTCACACACACACACACACACACACACACACACACACACACACACACACTCCTTCACACACTCCCTTCAACATACACACACTCTTTAATATCCTCCCCTCAACACACACACACACACACACCAGGGCTCCCTGCATCCAGGTCACTTCCCCACCTGGGCTGTGCTGAGACATCAGGAGCAGCTGCTCTCCTGCCCTCCCCTTACACAGCCTGCAGGGAAAGTGACCTGGGTGCAGGAAGCCCTGACGTCGCTCCTTGCTCCCCTCTCCCAGCCGCCCAGGGCTGTGTGGGGCGGGGGAGCAGCAGTCCAGTGGGGGAGCGAGCAGCAATGCCAGCTGCTTTGTGCATCCAGGTCAGGTTCCCCACTTGGGTGCAGGAGGGGGATGCCGGGGTTAGAGGCAAAGGGGGCACAGTGCAGGGGCTGGGGGCTCAGGAGAGTGGTGCAGGGGGTAGCAGTGAAGGGGTGCATAGAACCATAAAATATCAGGGTTGGAAGGGACCTCAGGATGTATCTAGTCCACCCTCCTGCTCAAAGTAGGACCAATTCCCAACTAAATCATCCCAGCCAGGACTTTGTCAAGCCGGGCCTTAAAAACCTCTAAGGAAGGAGACTCCACCTCCCTAGGGAACCCATTCCAGTGCTTCACCACCCTGCTAGTGAAATAGTTTTTCCTAGTATCCAACCTAGACCTCCCCCACTGCAACTTGAGGTCATTACTCCTTGTTCTGTCATCTGCCACCACTGAGAACAGTCTAGATCCATCCTCTTTGGAACCCTCCTTCAGGCAGTTGAAAGCAGCGATCAAATCCCCCCTCAGTCTTCTCTTCTGCAGATTAAACAAGCCCAGTTCCCTCAGCCTCTCCTCATAAGTCATGTGCTCCAGCCCACTAATCATTTTTTGTTGCCCTCTGCTGGACTCTTTCCAATTTTTCCACATCCTTCTTGTAGTGTGGGGCCCAAAACTGGATACAGTATCCAGATGAGGCCTCACCAATGTCGAATAGAGGGGAACGATCACGTCTCTCGATCTGCTGGCAATGCCCCTATTTATACAGCCCAAAATGCCGTTAGCCTTCTTGGCAACAAGGGCACACTGCTGACTCATATCCAGCTTCTCATCCACTGTAACCCCTAGGTCCTTTTCTGCAGAACTGCTTCCTAGCCATTCGGTCCCTAGTCTGTAACAGTGAATGGGATTCTTCTGCCCTAAGTGCTGGACTCTGCACTTGTCCTTGTTGAACCTCATCAGGTTTCTTTTGGCCCAATCCTCTAATTTGTCTAGGTCCCTCTGTATCCTATCCCTACCCTCTAGCATATCAACCACTCCTCCCAGTTTAGTGTCATCTGCAAACTTGCTGAGAGTGCAGTCCACCCCATCCTCCAGATCATTAATGATTGCGGCACAGGAGTGGAGTGCAAGGGCTGGGGTGAAGGGGGCACCGTGCCGGGGTTAGGGGCTCGGGGGGGGGCAGGGGTTGGGGGGCCCGCGGGGGGCAGAGGTTAGGAATGAAGGGGTGTAGGGATTAGGGGTGCAGGAGGGGGAGCAGGCATTTGGGGCAAAGGGACACAGTGCAGAGGTTGAGGGGAAGGGAACGTGGTTTGCCTAGGGAGCCCATGGGAGCCAGGGGCACCAAAATGCAAGTTTGCCCAGGGTGCCACTTCCCCAAGGCCGGCCCTGCCCACATCCCATCCAAACACTCAGTAGGAAGGGAGGGAGCTCCAGCCAAGGTGTCAATCATCATCTGTAGGAAGCCAGGAGTGAGATCTGCTGGGGACTGTCCTGAGCTCACAGAGTCTGTGTGGGGAATCCCAGCGGGTTCTCTCAGGCACTTACAGTTTCTGGGTTGGTTTAATGTTTCCTTACCTGTGCAGGAACTTCCCAGGATCTCGCTTTCCACTGAACCAGGGAGATCCAGGACCCACGGCTCTTCCCCTCGTTCCAGCTGGAAGATCACAGAGGGTTGGGAAACTGGAAACCCTGCTCAAGGGAAAGAAAACAAAGGAGATCAGGGGAATTCATAGGCCATTTATCACCATAAAAAACATTCTATTAGTTTAACCCCAGTCCATTTTAAACAATAAAATCGCAGGGCCAGCTCCCCAGGTGCTCAAAGGTACAGAACACTCTGCTTAGGAGGGATTTAACTATCCCCATCTTTGCCGGGAACACACACAGCCAGACACTCATTATCAAAGAGGCTCCTAAAAAACAGAGACTGGAACTGCATTTCCCTGAAAGTGAAGACTCCAGACAGAGGGCAAGTGTCCCTGGCACTGCTTCTTGCTGACAGACAGGTCCAGAGCCAAAGAGAGTCCAGGGGAAGCTGGGAACAGGAAGCATGGGCTGGGGGGTTCAGTGGAGTAAGGACTAGGAAGGGCAGGGATATCACTGAAGGCAGGATCTCAGCAGCATTAGATGTCAGGAAAGCACATCCTGCGGCATTAGGGAATCTAGTGAGTCAGGTATAAAGGTGGGAGCATAAAAAACACTGTGTGGAGAAAGCTGGCAAATTAGATGGTGTAGTTCAAGAGCCACAGACCAATTCTTCTGCCAAAGGAGAATGTGAAAAATAAGAATCAGGCCATGTGACTTCTGGTGGGACAAATTCAAAGATCCAAAGAACATGCAGAGAAGAGAGACGGCGGCTCTTGCAGGTGGGGATGGAAAAGGAAGAGTCTCCGTGGTTCATGGAGTCAATTAGTTCGTTTTATCATTCATTGATCATTGTTATGGTGATCTCATATGTTATTTCAGATGTAATCACTGTGTACGAAATAGATGTAAGTTGTAGGTATAGGCAGAAGTAAGACAGGTAGAGCCCTGCATGGATACAAAATTTATATCCGCATCCGATCTGCGATTCGCAAAAATGGTCCATGGAGATCTGCAGCTTTTCAGGGCTCTAGGAACAAAATTTGTACCCGCAGCCGATCCACAAAAATGGTCCGAATTCTCCACCAGGAGACGTGATCAAAGCGAAGGGCTAAGGCAATGAATCCTAAAATCTTCTAATATAGGCTGGAAGGGACCTCAAGAAGTCATCTACTCCATTCCCATCGCCCTGCGGCAGGATCAGGTGTAAATATGCCAGAAGTTTGTCTAACCTGTTCTTAAAACCCTCCTGGGACAAGAATTCCACAACCTCTCTTTGTAATCCATTCCAGCACTCCCCTATCCTTATCGCTGGAAAGGTTTTGGTATTACCCACCCTCAACCTCCCTTGCAGCAGATCAAGCCAATTACTTCTCCTCCTACCTTCAGTGGACGTGACGAACAATTAATCACTGCTCTCTTATAACAACCCTTGACATATTTGAAGACTGTTCTCAGTTCCCCACTCACTCTTTTCTCAAAATTAAACATGCCCAGTTCTTTCAACCTTCCCTCATAAGTCATGTTCGAGGACCAGGAGGGCGCTTTTTCCTTCTGAATGGAGATGCGCAAGGTGAGGTCAGAGAAAAGGATGTTGGAGTAACTGAGACAGGAGAGGATGACTAAGAGCTCTAGCTGCGCGGATGGATAGGAAAGGCCAATTTTTAAGGATGTTATGCAAAAAGAAAATGCAAGGTGTAGGCACAGCCTGGATAGGAGGCCCCAGAGGGAGCTCCGTGACGAAGGTATTGCACAGTTATGGGCCTGAGTGACAGGCAGCACAATGGTGCTGTCTGCGGCGGTAGAGAAAGAAGGTGGGGGGAGGGCTTGGGGGAAATATTAAGAGCTTTGCTTCAGCTGTTGATCTTTAGCTGATGGCTGGACATCAGTGAGGAGATGAGAGAGAGAGGGGCTGAGATTTCAGTTGCGACAGAAGGAGACAGGCCAGGAGCAGAGAGGCAGAACTGTGAGTTAGGAGCACAGAGATGGTACCTGAATGTGTGTGTGTGGATGAGATTCCCCAGAAATAAGGTGCAGAGGAGGAAAAGAAGAGGCCCAAGGACAGAGCCCCGTGGAACCCAAACAGAAGGCTGGAACGGGGGTCAGCCAGCTCATTCTACAGACACTCTAATGCAGTGACTGGAGGAGGAGAAGGATGCGACTCATCATGGACCTCTTGATGCCACCTGGCAGAGGGCACAGGGTGCCTAATGTTTTACTGGGATCCCACAGACCAGGTACACGCATATTCGTTCACCCAAAGGGGGCGTGTCAGGTGTCTGTCGAGGAACTAGTTAGGTAGGTCTTAGGTAGCTCTTAAAAGCTTTGCCAGTCCAGCTCTATTGTTTAAGGCTGTGAAAAAGTGCCCTCACGCATGCGCGCACACGCACACCATCCAACATGGCTCTGCTGGCCAAAGCTCAATTACAGACACAGCTATAGCGGCAAAAGCATCCATTTTTTAAAACAGGAAACTAAATGCTCATAAGCTACATTAATGCAGCGTTAAGGTTGCCCAGTGCTGTCTCCTGCCTTGCACCATATGGATGGTGAGTAAACTTAAACCTCTGCAGACCAGGAAATGTAAACTTTCCCCCAACCCTTAACCCTGTAGCTGGCCAGAACCAGTGAGAATGGTTCTGTGTGGGCCGTGCAAAGGTTAACCAACTGCCACAGGGACTCAGGTGTTCAGCTCAATGCAGCAGTAACGGGATTAATTCTATGGTCTGTGGTATAAAGGACGTCAGAGTAGACAACCTAATAGTCACATCTGGCCTTAAAATCTATGAACCTATAATTGATCCGAGGAAAGACTAAGACTAAGACATTGTCTGTGCTGTGCTCACAGGTGGGAACCCCAGCACCTATCCGCATGCCTCCAGCTGTGTGCACTGGGTCAGCTGTAGCTGTGACTGGCTGATGGAGGGATGGGTTGGAGCAGCTGGGCAGAGCTGTGCCTGTGCTATGCAGAGAGGTGCATGTGAAACTTGGGGGGCAATTCTGCCTCATTTCCGTGAGGAGTGTTGTAGGCTTGGTCAGCAAAGGTGCCCAAGGGCGTGTTCTTGCCATGGGGGTTGTCAGCACCCTGGTGGCGTATGTTCGAGTGATCTGTGGGGCTTAGTGAGGGGTAAGTGAAGGCAGTGACTCACAAGGAAAAGTCAGGTTGAGGGTGAGGGGGTAGTAACACTGTGCAAGTCTCAGCTGGCCTGTGTGCAGGAGGTCCAGTACTGGAGAGCAGCCAGGGAGAGGAAGCTGCTGTTTGCTATGATGGAGTTGAGCTCGAATATTATCTTAGCAAAGAGAAGAACATGTTAGACATTCTGCTGGACTGCTCTGTTCCCAGAGCGCTCTGTAACAGGGGAGGGGAGAGGGCTAGTGTGGGTGTCTCTGGCATGTCGGGGTGATGCTGAAACTGGGCAGAGCAGAGGTGGCATTGGGGGAGTGGCATGAACCTTAATTCTGCATTGCCCCTTCTAAGAAACGAAGGGACAGGAACCCTTACCCAGCGAGGTCACATTCTCACAGTTCTCCTGCATGTCCTGCCAGTAGAGGGCTCCTCTCCCCTGGTGAAATACACAGCCACCTCCTCGAAGGTCACCAGCTCCTGAAAGAGCAAGAGCCCCTCAAATTTCCTCTCTTTCCTCTTGAGTGGTTGAATGGTGACATAAAATCTCCCCACATGATGCTTGTCCCTTATATTGGCAAATATTTAGTTTGTGCCCCATTTTCTCCTCAGTTCTGAAATACTGATATCTAATGCTCAAAAATCTTCCCACTTTTCTCTCCAGGTGTGTGACTGAGATCAGGGCTCTTATCGTACTGAGCGTGGCCCTGTGCTGCCGAGACCCCAACTGAGATCTGGGCCCTGTTCTGCCAGGCACTGAAGAGACCCCAGGTGAGATCAGACCCCACTGTTGTGCCAGGTAAAACTGAGACCTGGACCGAGATCATGGCCCCCCTTGTGCCAGGCAGCGCATGACTGTGACCCAAACCGCTGCCTCCATTGTGCTGGGCACTTCAGAGACCTCGACTGAGATCTGTGTCCCCGTTGGGCCTGGCCCTGCACTGACCCCGACCCAGATCACGCCCCACCACTGTACTGGGCACTGCACAGACCCTGACAGAGATCCTGCCCCCACATTTTGCCAGATGCTGCAGGGGCCCTAAACAAAATCCGGGATCCTGTAATGCTGGGAGTTGCAGAGTCCCCGACTGAGGTCAGGCCCCTGTTGCGCAGGGCTCTGCACAGACACTTACCAAGATCAGCGTCCCCATTGTGACAGGTGCTGAACAGACACCAAGGGTATCTCTACCCTGCCATAAACCCCCCCCAGCTGGCCCATGCCAGGTGACTCAGGCTCACAGGGGTCAGGCGAAGGGGCTGTTTAATTGCAGTGTAGGTGTCTGGGCTCGGGCTGGGGCCAGGCTGTAGGACCCTGCGGGGTGGGAGGGTGCCAGACCTTGGGCTGCAGCCCCAGCTGGAACATGGACACCACAATTAAACAGCCCCACAGCCTGAGCCGTGTGAGCCCAAGTCAGCGGGCACGGGCCAGCCTCCGGTGTCTGACTGCAGTGTGGACATGCCCACAGGGACAGAGAGACCTTGCCACAAAAAGCTCAAAGGCTAAATAGGCAATTATTCACCGCAATAAGATTTACAGATCCATTTGTGCACCAAAGTCCAGATAGCAGCATGTAGATGTGTGTAGTTTGGTGGGGGATGGTTTAATTGTGCCCCCAGAAATATGTACATTTCCAGCAAAACCCCTCCTACACAGTACACCCAATTGTCCACCCCTTGCCATAGGCCATTGATCCTGCTCCTGCATAGTCATAGGAGAGGGGCACGGCCAAACATTTCCTTTGATGTGCACCATTTTTCACACCCCTCCATTGATTCCCAGTGAGCTCCTCCCCTTCTCATTATTCCCGTAGGGCTTGTGGGGCCCACCTTTGTTGCCGTTCTATTTCCTGGCACCATAGTAGCCATTACCCAGGTGCTGGCCTCCCAGTTGAGCATTTTGCATTCCCACACACATCTTCCCCTCCCCCCAGGTCAGCCTTTTGAAGCCATCCCCACCCACCTCATGCTAGCAACAAGACCAACCACCACAGACAAACAACACAAAACATAGATCCATTGTATTCTGGGTTATTCTTCCGCTGGGGCCAGCATGGTTGTAGAGTGTCTGAAAAACGAAAGAAACAATTTCCACCCCCTGGTGGGATCAGATTATTTCTTAATAATAATGCCAATTCCTTTTACAAATTTCCTTGCTAATTGCAGGAAAAACAGAAGAATTACCTTCAGGCTGTCCCTATTTTGTTCTATAGTCAGGCTAGTGAATTACCCCACTCACTGACTATTCATGAAATTTATGAGGTGGCGTGCCTCAGTTTCCCACAGCTTCAGATTTCTGCTCTGTACACACACGCTCCTTAGGGTTAACCTGTCCCCCTTATTTTCAGGCTTGACTTGTTTTTTCACCTTCCTTTTCTGGAGGGCCATAATCTGAGTCTTCTAGTAGCTTGTTTGCTGACCAGATGCATTCATTATTCTCAGGTTCTTTGTGCTGCAAATGGCAGTTTCCTCCATCAGCTGGGTATTGCATCCACACAGAGTCTTTCTTAGCTTGCCTCTGGATTCAAAGCTATCAGCAGCTCAGAGACTGTTTCAAAAGGGACACATTTCACTTCCACCAGGGTTCTTATTACTGTTCACTTTCATCTTCTGCTCCAAAACACTGCTCCAAAGATCTGAAAAAGAAGCACAATCTACTATGGCTCCTTTTGGAGCCCTAACAGGATTTTAATTAAGTACCATGTTTTGTTTGCATTTCTTTTACCCCTTTTCCAATATACAGTGCACCCCCCACCACTTGCTAGTCACATTCCCAGACCCCACTGCCAAGCCCTCCCCCACTGATAGTGACTTTCTCACTCCAGCCCCACTCCTTTCCCCTGTGAAAAGACATCACCCAGGGCTCCCTGCCGGCCATGTGAGTGTGAGGCAAGAAGAATCCCTCCCGTTCTGTTGTTGATTCAATATCCTTGTATAATCCCCTCCAATTTCCCATCTTTTCCCTTCAACTGTTAAATGGTGACACAAAATCTCCCAGAGGTTGGTGCTTCTCTCTTATATTGGCAAATATTTAGTTTGTGCCCCATTTTCTCCTCAGTTCTGAAATACTGATATCGAATGCTCAAAAATCTTCCCACTTTTCTCTCCAGTTGTGTGACTGAGATCAGGGCTCTTATCGTACTGAGCGTGGCCCTGTTCTGACAGCTGCTGCAGAGACCCCAACCGAGATCTGGGCCCTGTTCTGCCAGGCACTGAAGAGACGGCAGGTGAGATCAGACCCCACTGTTGTGCCAGGTAAAACTGAGACCTGGACCGAGATCACGGCCCCCCTTGTGCCAGGCAGCAAACGACTGCGACCCAAACCGCTGCCTCCATTGTGCTGGGCACTTCAGAGACCTCGACTGAGATCTGTGTCCCCGTTGGGTCTGGCACTGCACTGACCCCGACCCAGATCACGTTGCACCACTGTACTGGCTGAAGGCCTTAGCCTGTTGCAGTAAGAGAAGGCCATTCCACAGACAGTGATCTCTGATTCCTTCTTTTATACCTCTATAACTAGCCAAGTGATAAGAATACACCTACATTCTTAAAGTACAGGCCTTTGCAGACAGGCCTGAATATCTATATCCTAACACTTGGTTCTGCCTCAACACAGGGGGCTGGAGTAGACGCCCTCTCAAGATCCCTTCCAGGCCTACATTGAAATAATTCTCTTTTGTGCTGTGTCCTGTTCTACGCTGAGCTGTTTTGCATGGTGCCATTTGGAACTGGGATTGCCCCATGTTGTGTTGCATAGTTTTATGGTGCATCGTTTTGCCTCAGCTTGTTTGGTGTCTTTGTTGTGTTGGATTGAGTTGAGCTCTTTTGCATTGTGTACTTTTATCCTAAGGTGTGTTAGTTTGCTTTGCGTTGCTTTCTTCTCCTTAGTATTGTGTCATTTTATACTGTGCAGTGTAGTTTTTTGTTGTTGTTTTTTGAATGGCCTGACACCATGTTTTTATTTGGTTTCATCTTGTTTTTTATGTATCTGTATTGCATAACATCATAGAAATGTAGAGCTGGACAGGACCTCAAGGTGTTGTCATGTCCAGCTCTCTCTGCCAAGGCAGGACCAAGTATATGTAGATTGTCTCTGACAGAGCTTTGTCCTACTTGTTCTTAAAAACTTCCAGGGAAAGAGACTCCCCAGCCCCCCTTGTAAGACTATTCCTGAGCTGACCTGCCTTACCTCTGGGGACACCCACACAGATTTTAGTGGTGAGCAGCTCTAGAGAGAGGAGACCCCAGTGAGTGGCAGCTGGGTAAAGAGACTAAAGATGGGAGGAGACACATTGACGTGTCCAAGGTCACCCAGGCTGTCTGTGATGGAGCTAGAACTAGATCCCAGTTCTAGTGCCACCGTACTGCTGTTTTGGGCACTGAAGGTCTCTGCCACCCTGGTGTTTTAGGCACTGGTGCAAACCCTTAGTACAGACAGAATTTACACTAGTGCACTCTGATTGGTACTGGTGCACCATGTCCCTGTTTGAAGGCTTGCAGGGGATAGGGGAGGGGGGGCAGTGACCTCCCTGAGTCCTGGGGCTGGCTGAACAGTGCAGCTGGTAAGGGAGGGGCAGCAGTGAGTGCTGGAGGTATGAGCCAGGAACACAACCCCACAGGACTGGACACTGACTTCTCCTGACCCATGACCCACACACCCAGCTGTGTGCAGGGACTGCAGCTGAGCTGCCTGCCAAGACAGCCTGTGCATCCATGGAGAAACCACCTCTTCCTGCAGCCTAATACAGTGGGGTCTGGGGACCTTTCCAAGCTGCGGGTGACGGGGCTCTGGCGTTACTGGGGTCTGTTCCTGGCTCTGTCCCTGACCTGCTTGGTGACCTGGGGGAAGTCACAGCCCCTCTCTGTTTTCCTTCTACCCATTGTCTACTTGGATTGTGATCTCTTTGGGACAAGGACTGTCCCTCTCTGTCTGTGCAGTGCCCAGCAGAATGGGGCTGCTGATCTCAGTCAGGTTCTCTGCCATGTGCTGCACGATGGGGCCCTGATCTCCATCAGTGTCTGTGCAACACAAAACACAGCTTATAGACTCACAGACTTGAAGGGCAGAAGGTAGAGGTGTATTTCAGATGAGGTCTCATCGGTGCCTTGTAGAACACTACTAACCCTTTCATGTATAGCTCAGTGGTTTGAGCATTGGCCTGCTAAACCCAGGGTTGTGAGTTCAATCCTTGAGGGGGCCATTTAGGGATCTGGGGCAAAAATCTGTCAGGGGATTGGGCTAGATGATCTACTGAGATCTCTTCTAACCCTAATAATCTATGATTCCATGTGTCTGCTGGAAATACCTCACCTGATGTATCCTAGGACTGCATTAACCTATTTCACGGTTGCATCACATTGGCAGCTCATAATTATCCTGTGATCAACCAGTCTCCTCCTCTGTCACTTCCAATTGACAAATCCCCATCTTATTGCAAAATTATGCACTTGGGGACTAACAAGTCAAATTTGTGCACTGTTGATTTTCATCCCATTTCTATTACTCCAGCTTTCAAGGACATGCAGATTTTCTTGTATGATTTTCCTGTCCTCCTCCGTATTGGCAATCCCTCCCGGCTCTGTGTCCCACTCCCACTTCGTGCCAAGATCACTAATAAAAGTGTTGAGTAAGATTGGTCCCAAGACTGATCTGAGGAACTGCACTAGTAACTCCCTCCAGCCTGACAACTCACCGTTCAATATGACTCCCCTTTAACCAATTCTTTATTGACCTTTCAGTTCTCATATTAATCCCCATCTTCTCCAATTTAACAAATCGTTTCCCATATGGAACTGTATCAAAAGCCTTACTGACATCCAGATCAGGTTTCTGTGGCACGATCTACCTTTTGTCACACCATGTTTTATTTATTTATAGTGCTGAAGGCTGGAAGGAACTGTTAGCAATAGGCTGAGAATGGCCATGTGGAAACTCCACCAGAGAGGTCCTTTGGGGCCATCTGCCTGTCCCAAGTCAGGGTAAAGGAGGAGGGTTGGGCGTGGGGCTAGCAACTCCACCCTGTAAAAATCAGCTTGCTACAGAAACACCAACAATAGAGTTAACAGAGACTTTTAGCCTGGAAAAAGAAGGGTCTTCAACTCGAAGACGCATGACGCTGGGTGGTGAAAGCCGCGAGGAAGTCACTAAGCCGATCACCCTTCTTACAACCAGGAGGATTACCATCGGCACATGGAACGTGAGGACCATGTACGAGTCAGGAAAGACGGCGCAGGTTGCAGCAGAGATGAGGAACAACAACCTGACCCTACTAGGACGTTCAGGTTGATAGCAAAAAAATGGGCTATACCTGGAACCAGCTAGAGCGAATGGCCCAGGATAGAAGACTATGGAGATCTGTGGTTGGCGGCCCATACCCCGGTTGGGGTGACGGGCATGAATGATGATGAATGATGGCCATGTGGAGGTAGGGGAGGGAATGGCAGACAGTGGGGAGGCAGGGGGATGCGGCATTGGAGGTGTATCTGGGATTGTGTTTTGTAGGAGTCCATGTCTCTGCTCCCTGTGGCCGTGGTGCATTCTGTACGAAAGCAGCATGTCAGCAGAGCAGACGCACACACCGTAGCTCTGCCTGGAACACGCAGCGTTCACTGCCAGACGGGCTGGGCGATTTTTCAGGGACCCAGCTTGATATGCCTGGCTGGGGTGGGTTCAGTTTGATGGGGCTCTGGGGCTCGGATAGTTTGCGATGTTCCTTTTTGCACAGTCAGTTCTTTCCAGTTATTGTTTTACCCCCACCTATGCCAGGCGCCACTCCCTTCTTAACTTGCTTCAGTTATTTCACTTCCAGTTTTTAAATGGGATCTAAGAATTGCGAAGCTGAATGAAAGATAAACAAACAGAACCATTTGAATGTTGGCCCA
>ML129428.1:0-11443 GCA_003846335.1 Cuora mccordi | reverse complement strand
CAGGCGCCCAGGAGCCGGTGCACTGCACAGAGGGCTCAGGGCTGGCATTAGGCCCAGCAGCATGCTAAAGTGGATGGTCTCACTCCAGTTTAGGTGTGTACATTTCTTGGAGGAGCTGAGCCTTTCTTCTGGGATGAGGACCCAGGCTGGGGGGCTGTTGCCTCGGGGGACGGGCTGAGAGGCACTCCCCCCTCCCCGAGAGCTCTGCGTGATGGGGTCCTGTCCGTGCCCGGTTTCCTACCGCCCTGCGGCGAACAGGGGGCTTTCGGAGGGTGGAGCAGCCAAGTGTGCTTGACAGTGCCAGGCCGTGGTGCATCTGGTCTGCCTGGGGTTGTTCGGTTGAGTGTTCTCTGTGCAGGAGGGCCGTGTCCCCGGAGGAAGCAGGGGCCTTGCTGCAGGCCCTGAGGCTCTGGCCCTTTGATCGGAGGCATCAAGGCCAGAAGGGACCATCGCGATCATCTGGTCTGACCTGCTGCACATTGCAGGCCACAGAACCTCGCCCACCCGCTCCTGGCAGAGATCCCGGCAGCTTCACAGCATGATGAGAACAGCCCAGCTGGCTGCAGTCTAAGGGGCTAGTCGCTGCTTGGCAGTGAGGGGTGCAGCTGCGCCGAGAGCCATGGACAGCGGCAGCGAACAGGGGAGTTGGGAAGGGGAGGAACTGTCCAGGTGCAGCACTAGGTGTGTGTCAGGTTGGCCGGCCATGAAGAGTGGTGTTGAACTGCAACGGCCGTGCCCTGTTCTCTTCCGTGTCTGGAGCCAGAAGGGAGGCTCTGGGCAGGAAGGGCCAGGTGGTGGCTGTGCTGGAAGAGAAGATACGTGGATTGGAGGGGCAAGTTGAGACACTCCGGAGAATCGGAAAGGCTGAGGAGTTCCTAGCCAGCCAGATTCAGAAAACCCCAGTCCCACAGGTTCAAGGACAAATGGAGCTGGCCAAAGGAATCAGAGAGGAAATCAGAGAGGAGGCCTGGCACCACCAGGTCACAGGAGCATGCTGCAGGGCTGGAGATGGAGGAGGAAGGCAGACTGCGGCCACCACAGAAGAGGACCAGGCAGAATGCTGAACAGCTGGAAATTCTGAACCGATACCAGGTCCTCCACATGGAAACTGAACGATACCTCTCAAGGTCCAGGGGAACGGAGAGCTGTATGGGACACATAGATGGCAGCTCAGCCCAATCTGTACGAAGATCAAGCATGCCTGCAAAGAGTTCTCCAACTGTTCAAGGAAGGTGGATGATCCTTGTGGGGAGGTCAATCCCCTGAAGAATCTAAAGAACATTCTGCAAAGGACAGGCAGACAACGGGATGACGCGTTGCCTTCCCAGAACCAAGGCGGGCGATGTCCCTGAGATCAGAGAGCCGTTAGAAGCTGCTAGGCCAGGATCCAGTGGTGATCACTCATGCTGGCACTTGACTCTGCACTGCAGGATCTCAGAGCGTAGGACTTCAGAGGACTCGGAAGCATGCTGAAGAATGTCCAAGGGATCTTCTCTGGGATCCTTCCTGTCCCACAAGCGAAGGAAGGCAGAAGCTGCTGGAGGTGAACCACTGGCTAGGTAAGTGGTGGAGGGGTTTGGTTTGGTGGGGCACTGGCCCACCTTCTGAGGGGAGAAGGGGCTATGTATTTTGCATGGCTCCACGTCAGCAGAAGGGAAGCAGTCTCCTTGGGGACAGTGTAGTCAGGAGGGGGTTAAATAGCAAAAGGGCTGAGTGCAAAGAGGGCAGACCTGAGCACTCAGCATAAAATGGAGACGCTGAGAAGAGAATTCAAGAGCCAAAGGACATGGAGAAGAAATCCTTGAATTGCCTTTACACAAACGTTAGGCGCCCGGGGAACAAACAGGAACTGGAATCGCTCGTTGATTACAATACAGTCGGTATTAACTGAAACCTGCTGCATGACTGGGACCTTGAACTCAATGGTTCTAATCTACTTAGGACGGATCGAGTGGGTGGGGTGTGGGGGGCCCACTATGTCAAAAACAACACGACCCTTTTCAAAGTCCCCAATCCTGAATGTTTATGTATCCATGTCCCAGTAGATAAGGCACAAGATGGGGTATTAGCTGATGGCTACTACAGACCCTCAAATCACATGAGGGCCCAGGAGGACTGGCTCCTTACACACCTATCTATAACATGTAGGGAAAAGCTGCCTAACTGGGGGGACTGCGATTTGAGTGACGTGCGCTGGAGGTCTCCTGCCGACAGCTCTAAGACATCCTTGGAGCTATTTTCCATACATCTGTGCTCATTGACGTTAATTACATTACCCTCCTTTAGTCACTGAGTCCTGCATTCGCCGCTCCGTTATCTTGTCCAGGATCCCTGTCAGGCCTATAATGACCCAGGTCATCCTGTTGACCCTGTCTAAACACTGGCACAACATTAGCTTCCGTCCAGTCTCCTGGAACTTCCCCAGTGCTCCATAACGTAACGAAAATCAGCAGTAATGGTCCAGCGAGTCCCTCAGGCAGCTCTTCTTAAACTCTTGGATGCGAGTTGCCTGGACGTGCTGATTGAACAGTGTCTAACTTGGCTAGCGCCTGTTTAACACCCTCTAGGGATCCGAGGGGATCGGAAAGAGCATCGTCTCCATACGATGAGATGAGAGAACATTCACATCGATTGAACATTTCGCCTTTTCTGCATCATCACTGCTCATTCTACCACCATTTCCATCGGTCAATGGACCAATACCATTGTCGGGCTCCTCCCCAGGGTCCTTCACTCCACTGGCCATGGATTTCTCCACGTGTCCCTGGACTTCCCTTATCAAATTTCCTACAATTTCCCAACTTCTGAGGAATATGTATTTCTACCAAACTTCCCCGTTCTTCCATTCATTCCATTTTTTATTTTTTCTTCACATTTTTAAACATACCAGTGTGATGCTGCGGCCAAAAGAGCTGACCCTGGATGCGACCCTGGGCTGCATGAACAGTGGGCTCAAGAAGGAGCAGGGAGGTTATTTTACCTCTGGGTTTGGCACTGGTGCGACCGCTGCTGGGATCCTGTGTCCAGTTCTGGTGCCCACAAAGCCAAGAAGGATGCGGGTAGATTGGGGGGGGGGGGGTCAGAGAAGAGCCACGGGAATGATTAAAGGGTTAGAAAACCTGCCTGATAGTGAGACTCAAGGAGCTCGATCTATTTAGCTTAACAAGAAGGTGGCTAAGGATGGCTCGATCCCAGCCTGCCAGCACTGCCTGGGGAACAGGTATTTAACCCCGGGCTCTGCAGTCCAGCTGAGGAAGGTCTCACTCAGTCCAGTGGCTGGACGTTGAAGCTACACAGACAGGCTGGAAAGGAGGGGTACATTAACCACTGGAACGACTTCCCAGGCTCAGGGTGGATTCTCCATCACCGGCCATTGTTAAATCCAGATGGGATGGTTTTTTGAAGCTCTGTTCTAGGAATTATTGCGAGGCAGGTCTCTGCCCTGTGTTATACAGGAGGTCAGATGTAGATGCTCACAATGGTCCCTTCTGGCTCCCAGTGTCCCTCCTGCTTAGAGAGGGCCAAGAATTGGCCAATACCACCTGCAGCTGGGGCTGGGACCACACAGCCTTTGGGGCCTCAGAGGGGCTGGGGGCCCTCACCCCACTGGGAAACTGAGCAAGCCACAGCTCAGCCCCCCATGTCACACTGCAGTTGTGGGGATAGCGAGTCTGCCTAGCAACATCACCACAAGCACATGTCCCCAGCCTGCCACATGGCACTTGAACAGAGCCCCGCTCACTGTCTGCATCCCTATGCCAACACTGCCACGGAACGGGCCCTGGCTCCTCCCTCCACAGAGCCTCGGTCCATGTGGCTCACAAGGGGAGGCTTGCGAGAACCATCCATGGAGCGGGGCTGGGCTGGGGAACTCCCCACCACTGGAGAGAAGAGCCAGAACCTCAGCGCATTCAGAACTCGCCTCTACTGCCCGACAGTCAGGTAACTTACACGCCCCCCTGCCCGGCCCCTCCCCACTCACCCGCACACTCGTGCTGTCCAGGGGGCAGTCGTACTTGATCAGCCAGTTATCGTTGCCTCGATCTGCAGGGAGCAGAACCAGCCACGTCACGACAGGAGCTGGATCTGCCTGGGAAGGAGCAGCAGCAAAGCTCCCTGCTTGGGCGCCGGGATCCCGGCCTCCAACAGCACCAGGGCAACCCTGGGCCCTGAGCCACATCTCCCACAGGGAGGGGCCGCGGACTCCGCCAGGGATTGGGGGCGGGGTGGGTAGAACCATGCACACGAGGGCCCCTGGGGGAGCTCAGTGCTGGCAAAGGGAAACGGCTCCAGGGCCCAAGCCGGTCAGGGCTGCCCCCAAACGCCGCCCCTAGAGACTGAACGGTTTGGGAGCAGTCACAAGCCGAGCCCAGGAGCGGCATCTTCTCCTCCAGCCCTGCCTGGGCACCCGGGCCAAGCTCAGGAGCCCCGCCCAGCGCCCAGAGCGAGCAGGCATGGGCTGAGGAGTGGCCCTGCTCGGCAGGGAGCGCCCCCCAGCCAGTCGTGAAGCCCCCGGCCCCGCCCAGCGCCCAGAGCGAGCAGGCATGGGCTGAGGAGTGGCCCTGCTCGGCAGGGAGCGCCCCCGAGCCAGTCGTGAAGCCCCCGGCCCCGCCCAGCGCCCAGTGGGGCTCGCCCAGCAGCTCCAGCTCCTTGGCATTGCGGCCGCAGACAAGGTTTTAACCGCACGGCCCCGGCCAGGCCAGCCTGAGCTGTGCCCTTCTCCCTCCCCTGGCTACATGGTGCTGCCAGCTGCTGTCCCCCACCCCAGCCATGGCTGCCCTGTGGCAGGGGGTGCAGCGACTCTTGTCCACGTGGTAGGTGCAGTATCGTAAGATGGCAACAGGAATCTTCCTGTCCCATGTGCTGGGACCTCTCAGCCAGTGCCCCGCAGCCCCCCGGTCCTGGGGCAGCAATATGCTGAGCCCCCACCCATTGCCCTCCCCGGCTTCCTCCTGGCAGCAAGGCCTGATGCCGAGGCTCCTGGGAGGGGCGCAGCGCCAGCCCCACCTGTGTTCCTGATGATGTAGTCCAGGACCACCAGCCTCTCGAACTGCAGCAGCAGCTGCCGGTTGGTGTTCTCGGGGAGCGGCTCAGCCTCGAAGCGTCGCAGCCAGTAATCCGCATCCTTGTAGGCTTCCACGAAGAGCTGGAAGGAGCCCACCTGCGGCAGAGAGAGGCCAGGTGAGGGGGCTGGGGACACGCGGCAGCCCCGGGGGGGTCAGACAGCCCCTACCTTTGGCGGGAGCCCGATGCGGTTGAACCGTTGCCCCACTTTTGGCACCTTCTCCAGGGCCAGCTTCTTCCCTCTGGACTTCACCCGGTCGATGGCACTGTAGTTGAAAGTCTCGCTGGCCAGATACACCACCTGGGGGGGGGGGAGACAGCGGTCAGCACGGAGCACAGGCAGAGCTGCTGGAGCCTGGGTGGGACGTGGCCTTCCGCAGTGCGGGCTGGGGCTCGGCCTGTTCCTGTTCTCCCAGTGTGGGACCCCCTAGAGCCCAGGGCTGTGGGGGCGGCAGGGCAGGAACCGCGGGGCGTGGAAAAACAGCCCACACAATGATGGGCTCTGCCCCCCACCCCATTCACCTTGGTGCGCGGAACAATGTTGAGCTCCAGTTTCTGGTCCACCAGGCTGGCGCCGGCCTCGGACAGGTAGCCCTGGTTGAGCACCAGGCAGTCTCTCCCGAAGCAGCACGGGCAGCACAGCTTCTGCAGCCACTTGGTCCACTTAGGGTTCAGCTGCCCGTAGGGCTCCTCGTTCTTGGGCTTGAAGACACCGATGATTTTCTGGGGACAGACGGGAGCAGCTGGATCTCTGCAGGGAGGGACGTGCGACTGCCCCCCCAGCCACACCTCTGAGCCCCCACAGGCTCCTGACGGACTCCACCAGGGTGAGAAGGGGGGACTCTGCAGCAGTGGGGAACAGACTGCATGGCTCTCAGGAGGGATCCCCTACCTGGTGGCCCCCAGCCATCTCCCAGCACGGAAGGCCCAGCCCTGCATCGCCCACCCCCCTCCCGGGGTCCCCCGGCTCGTCCCCGCGCCCGCGCGCACACACACCCCCGCCCCGGGGGGCCCCCGGCTCATCCCCGCCTCCCCCCCACACCCCACCCCAGGGGCCCCCAGCTCATCCACGCGCACACACACACCCCCGCCCCGGGGGGCCCCCGGCTCATCCCCGCCTCCCCCCCCCACACCCCGCCCCAGGGGCCCCCAGCTCATCCCCGCGCCCACACTCCCCACCCACCCGTCCCTGCGCCCGCACACACCCTCCGCCCCGGGCAGGGCTTGGCCACCAGGGAGTTTGAGCCTCTTCCCAGCTGATCTGCAGCTTGGCCAGATGTTGGTTGGCGAGGCTCAGGGAGGCGCGGCAGGGCGTGCCAGAACCCCCCAGCACCCCGCTGCTCAATAAAGGGAGGGGGGGATAGCTCAGTGGTTTGAGCATCGGCCTGCTAAATCCAGGGTTGTGAGTTCAATCCTTCAGGGGGCCACTTAGGGATCTGGGGCAAAATCAGTACTTGGTCCTGCTAATGAAGGCAGGGGGCTGGACTCGCTGACCTTTCGAGGTCCCTTCCAGTTCTAGGGGATTGGTATCTCTCATATTAAATACTAAATAAATAATAAAGGAGCTGGAAAGTTTGGGGCGTGGCTGGAAACCCCCAGGGAGGGGCCCTGTAGCACCAGGAATTCCCACCCCAAGGGGAACTTCCGAAGTGCCGCAAGTCGACTGCTCCACTTCCTCCCCCCCCCCTGCTCCTGCAGCCCTGGGAGCCGCTGGGCCATGGAGAGCAGCTGCCCACCGTGCTTCCTTCTCTGCACAGAGCAACAGCAGCACTGCCCGGGCGCCCTCACCCCCTGCCCCAGGCCACTCCTGTCACGCTGGGCCCCAGAAGCACAGGGAGGGTCAGCCCGTCCCCATAGCCAAGGGACCAGTGGGCACAGGAGAGGCCTTGGTGCTGCTCTGCCAGCGACGCTGGCTGTAGGCCTGGCGCTGGAGACCCCCTGCGAGCGGAGGGGCTGGACCCGCCCCAAAGCTCTGCTCACCCCAAGGCAGGCTCCAGGCAGCAGAGGCTGGACCCATGCCCAGGGAGGAGGAACCACAGCAGGGGCCCTGCCCAGGCCCCACCACCCCGGAGATGCCAGGGCTATGGGGGGAGCAGACAGGACACCCGCTCGGGCATGGGCTGGGGGACCCATCTCCACCTCGACCTATTGCAACTGAACTTCTCCAGGCCTGCTCCAGCGTCCCCGGCTCCAAACCCCCCTGGCACATGGGCATCGCAAGCCTGCCGCTGGGATGGGGGTTCTGCCTTGTCCTGTCTAGTCCAATGGACTGACCATCCCCATGACAACCCCCCATTCTTCACTGCCCGGCCCCAGGGAGGGTACGTGTGAAGATCACTCCCCACACGTGCGCCACTGGGGTCCAGCCACTGGACCCGAAGGGCGGGGAGACGGGTATCAGGACTCAGCCGGCCCTGGTCGGGGCAGCCCCGTTCTCCAGCCAGAGCCTGGGAGCAGTGCTAGAGGCACAGCCTGCCCCGCCCCTCATGCTGCCCCCGCCCCCTGGCAGGGGACCTGGGAAGAGGCAGCTGCCTCCTGATTTCAGGGACACTGGCCCATAAGTCACTGAGCCCCTGGTGAGAGGAGCCAGTGGGTCCACGTCTGAGGGGACTGGCTGGCTGGAGAGTCCCTGCCCCCAGCGCCTGGCACACACGCCGGGAGAGGAGGGCCCAGAGCACTACAGCAGACAGGAGGGGGGCAGAGTCAGAGCATCAGGAAAGGGAGGAACCCGCAGGGGCAGGGGCTGGGACTGACACACCCCACGGGAAGGGACGGCTGCCAGGTCTGAGCTGTGGAGCCTGGGGCGAGGAGCCAGGGCTGGTTATCAAAGGCAGCAGCCGTCGGGATCCCAGCAGCACGTGGCCGGGGGAGCTCAGTGACCAGGGCTCAGCGCCCTCAGCGCCTGCCCTCCCAGGACCTGGCACTAGCTGCACAGGCGAGATTCACGGTCCCTCAGTGCCAGGCAGCTCCGGCAGGGGAGAGAGGGGCTCCCCTTACCATGCCAGCCAGCGACTCCTGCCCCAGTGCACCAAGCGAGGGGCTGACCCCCCAAGCCAGGCCGCATCTGTCAGTTCATAGAGTCAGTGAATCTCAGGGTTGGCAGGGACCTCAGGAGGTATCTAGTCCAACCCCCTGCTCAAAGCAGGACCAAGCCTCAGACAGATTTTTGCCCCAGATCCCTACGTGCCTCCCTCAAGGATTGAACTGACACCCCTGGGTTTAGCAGGCCAATGCTCAGACCTCTGAGCTCTCCCTCCCCCTGAGCTGTACCCCCTCAGCCCAAGGGGCTCTCCGCAGGCCCCACCGCTGTGCACAGTACTATTCCCTTCTCCCCGCTGCTCAGGGGAGGGGTTCAAGCAGCCAGGCATGGGGCGGAGGGACAGCCAGCTGGGAGGAGCCGGCTGCAGCCACCCAGTCCCAGCAGCAGGTGATTCAGCAGGGCCCATGACCACCCCGCCCTCCTCAGGACCAGGCCAGAGCCAAGCAGTCTCCGCAGCTCAGTCAGTGGGTGGCACTTCCCGGGCTGGGACCACAAGCAGGAAGTGGTGCATGGCCACAATGGCTCGCTCCCCCAGGCAGCATGGGGCCCCGCCCTCCGCCCCGCATTGCACCCCACAGCCTCCCTGCTGCCAGCCAGGATGCTGCAGAGAGGCCGTCCCCAGGGAGACGCGGCAGGGGCGGGGCTCAGGCTGGGCAAAGTCCTAGGCAGCATCGAGTGCCGGAGAGAAGAGCCATGCTCTGCCCTGAGCTGCAGGAGGAAGTGGGCACCACGCGTCTGTTAGCAGCACCCATGGTGCTCCATGCTGCGCACACACAGCCGCCGGCCCCAGTGGCAGGGGCACATGACAGGCCCTTGGGGGGCTCGCAGACAGGCCCTTGGGGGGCTCGCAGACAGGCCCAGGGAGCCAAGTGAGGGGCCCGAGAGGAGGGGCAGCAGTGCAGCACGAGACAGAGCGCCCCACACAGGACAGAGCAGCTCCATTCCCTTGGCAGTGGCACTTCACACCCCACACCCGGGGGCAAGCCACTCGCCCCACTGTCCATGGCCCCCTGCCACCGCAAGCCCCGAGAACAGAGCCATTTGGGACCGGTGGCAGCACAGGCTGGGGGCCCAGGACCCTGGAGCGCTGTGTGTCCTGCCCAGGCGCAAGTCCCCGGGAGCCCCATCATTGGGAGGGGGTGGCCAGGCACCCTGAGCGTCAGGGGTAAAAGTCGGACTCCCTGGCACCACAGGGTCGAATCCCATCGGGCCCAGCTCAGCCCTTTGTGCTCTGAAGTGCCAGGACACCCAGGGGGGCACTTTCCCTCTGTAGCAGGGGTTCTCAAACTGGGGGTCGAGAGATTATTACATGGGGGGCCGTGAGCTGTCCGCCTCCACCCCAAACCCTGCTTTGCCTCCAGCATTTATAATGGTGTTAAATACATTGAAAAGTATTTTTAATTTACTGGGGGGGGGGTCGCACTCAGAGGTTCGCTATGTGAAAGGGGTCACCAGTACAGAAGTTTGGGAACCGCTGCTCTGTAGTAAGGTTTTCCCTGGCATCCTCAAACTTCCGCTCCACTCATCCATCACAGGACGGTGGGTTGGGGCCCTCCTCCCAGAGGTGGCCGCATCTCAGTGCTACTCTGGCCAGTTTCGCTCCTGGCTCTGCCACTGATTCACTGGGTGACCCTGTACGAGTCCTTTCCCTTCTACACCTGCAGAACGGCAGAACACTGATCCCCCTGCAGAGTGCTTCAGGATGCCAGGAAAAGCAGAGAGGAGGACAGGGCTGGGAGAGTGCATTGGGCCAAGGGGGGCTAGAAAAGCAGGACCCCCCACACACACCAAGCCCCACAGCACCAGGCCCTCAGCTGCACACATTCCTTATGGTGCTTGACAAGTGCTCTTCACTGCCCAGCGGCGATAGCTACTCAGGGGCACTGGGCCTCTGCCATCTCCTGGCTGGAGAACCCTCCCTGCCCTTCAGCACGGCGTCCCATCTGAAAGCCCCCCCGACACATGGTTGTGGGCAGCTCCCCGCGAGGAGGTGGGCAGGCACCCAAGCCAGGAAAACCCCCCGTCTCCTGACCCCCAGTGCCACACGCTCAGACAATGCTTCCACCCCACATGCTCTCTCTTCATTGCTGGGAATGGCATACCGCCAGCATGAAAGGAAGTCACCCACTGGCTCTATTGCCTCACCACTGGCTGGGGCAGATCCGCCGGCGCACCAGGACCCAGCCGGGGGAAGACCCAGTAGCCAGAATCCCAGCTGGCCCACGACAGGGGCAGGGAAGTTGGTGTTATGAAAAACCCAGCCAAGCCAAGCCAAGCCTTGCTTCCAGGGTCCGCAATTGACAAGGGAGCCCCAGGAAGCAGCAGCAAGGCTAATCCGGTTAGCAGCGAGAGTCACAAGGCAGCCACACGGCCCCGCGCCCAGCCCCGATCAATGCCCTGGAGAATGCTGCAGCACAGCCGACCGGACCCACGAGGAGAGGAGATACGGTGACTTCAGGCTGGCTTGGTCCGTCCCCCTCCTGCAGAGGGCACGTCCTGCTCTGCTCCCACAGCACCGTACCATGGAGTCTGAGCCAGCGACCCCACGGGGCCGGGACGCAGACAGAGGGGCTCTGTTAGAGCCATGGGCTCCGGAAGTGTTCGGTGGGGGGGGGGGGGGGCGTTAGTCAGGATGCAGCCTCAGGCCTACGGGGTGTGAGGGAACCAGGCGATGACAGAGCTTGGGAGCCAGGCAGAGCTGGGCTGAAAGCGTCAATCTCCCTTACTGCGCCCCTCCCAGAGATTCTACCGCAGAGCCCCTGGCTGGGACAACGGCCACTGCAGGGCACGCAACCCCAGAGCCGGACTCCACCGCAGAGTCCTGACAACCGGCACCTCCTCTGGGCCCGTCTGCTGACACCGCAGACAAGTTGGTGTCAGCTCTGCCCAGGCTGCACTGTTCATTCAGAGCCAGCTTTTGATCCCTGTAATTGAACCAGAGCAAATCTGTGGGAACACTCGGGTTTAGCTGAAACCTGCTCCCCTGTCAAAACCCAAAGAGACAGCCAGACAAATCAGCGTCAGCCAGTTTAAATCCACACTTCAGTTCAACTGATGCAGTCACCCAGGGTGACACAGGCTTTCTGAGGTCCTGGCCACCACTCCAGCCCAGAGAGCCCCATCCTAAGGCTACGCTCCAGTCACCGAATGCCGTAGGAGATGGGGCGAGGCTGAGCACTGAGGGCAGCCAAGCCCTGCAGCAGGGAGACCACTTGCTACACAGTCACACACTCTCAAAAGGGGGCTTGGCCTGCCAGCCCCTGGCCTGTGTGTCTAATCAGAGCAGGCCCGGCACTGGCCCGGTTCGCTCTGAGGCGCCAGGCCCATCTCCGGGCCGCC
>RQSS01115523.1:0-13514 GCA_003846335.1 Cuora mccordi | reverse complement strand
GAGATTCAGATCCCGAACAGCTGGGTGTTAGGTCCCAGAGCCCAGGCATTTCACACACAAAGCCAGGGCAGGAAAAGAACAGCCCCTGGGCCTGATAAGAACTGCCCATTGCCAAGGCTGAATCTGCAAAATGATCAAGTCACATAACACAGAGAAGCTACATTGAGAGCAACTGAATAGTAGAGACCTCCAGCACTTTCACTCCTCAGTCCTGCTAGCCACGTACCTGTGTAGGGATATTAAAGAAGATTTATATTAAACATGGTTTATATGAGAAATGATTTATTGATTTATTGTTAATTAATACTTTATAACTTAAGGTTTATGTTAGAAGTAAATTTGTGATGATTTATTGATTTATTGTCAACTGATACTTTATAACTTAAGGTTTATGTTAGAAGTAAATTTATGATTCCCAACATTTAGCCTCTAACCTGCAAGCCACCAGCTGTGTCTGTGTAAAGCCTGCTCAAAGAGATACTTGGTATAAAACTTGTTAAGCTCAAAGAAATACTTTGTATAAAACTTGTTAAACATTAATTATCTCTAAGTAAGCCAAAACAGTAGCTGTTATAGTGTATAGATAGAGACCCCCACCCTCTGTAAGTTTTCATCTCACTTTATCTTTGCTTGTTAAAAGACAGGGAGTCTCACATAAATTGGTAACACCCCAAAAGGTAAAGAGACAGTGAAATAGATGTAATTAAGATAGAGAATGTATGTGAATCCATGCCTAGTTTAAACAATGAATGAATGGTTAGGGAGTTGCCAGTCTGAAGAATTCAGTGTTGGCTGAAGAAGGTGTCAAATGGAATCAACCAGATGACCCCCACCACCTCAAAGGAAGGAAAAACAAGCATCTGACAGAATGGAGCCAGCCACCTGCTGATTGATTTAGCAACAGCAAAATGAAGCAACTCTCATGAACTGACATAGGAATAAATTCCTATAAAACTGGACTCTAAAGACTGAGGACTTTGAGTCTATGGTTCTGCTGCCAGCCTCCAGGAGCATCAGATGCATCTGACACAGACTCGGCTCCATCCTCATGACCAAGATACCTGGCCAGTAACTTGGCATGAGCAACATCTAGGCTGGTAACTATAACATCTATACAGAACCTGAATGAATGATTGTGTGGATGAATATGTGTGTGTGTGTGTGTGTGTATAAGAAATAAGTAGTAATAGAAACAAGTAGGAAAACATTGTCTTTTGTTTTGTTATGGTATTTACAATAAATGTGGCATCTTTGCCTTATCCCTCTTAATAAGATCCTGCTGGTTTTTATTATATTGGTATAACACCTGGCACGTCACCGGGTGTTCCCAAATCCGGATGATCTCTGCATGTGAAATAGTAGCATGGGAGGTGCATTGGAGGGACATATTAACACATAGCCACATTCCCAAGACAAAGTGGGCTGTCTGTAGCTGGGAACCACAATGAATCTCTCCTTAAACTCCAGAGACGGAAAGAAAAAAATGGGATTTGGGAGGTACTTGGATTTTCCCATCTACTCTTCTGCAGCTCAGTGTCGGGGATCGGTTATGACTGGGCACCAGATGGTGACATCGCCCTGTATTCGGCCCCCTTTATTTGAAGTGTTCAAGCCCCATCTTATTGGGGTCTACAAAATATTAGCCCAAAACACAAAAGGGAGAAGGCTGAAAAGGACACAGGACTCAAAAGGGCTTAGCAGAAAGTAACTAACCAGCAGTGACCAACAGGAGGAAGGACACGCTCAGATCAGGAGGTGTTTGCAGTGGGGAGGCAGAGAACGCAGATGAGAACCCCCCTGGTGCAAACAAACTCTACAGCAGCAGCCAGTGAGCAGGGAGATGATTTGCATAAAGGGGCTGTTCTCCAGCTCTGGGGGTTTAAGAGAGACTCGGAGGGTCCCAGCCACAGACTCGTTTGCCTCAGGAAGCTGAGCTCGTCTGGATTCCCCACCATGGCCTGGGCCCCTCTGCTCCTCACGCTGCTCACTTACTGCTCGGGTGAGGGAATTGTTTGATTTAGTGGCAAAAATATGAAAGGAACTTGCAGGTGAGGAGGTTTGTCTGTGAGGATCTGGAATCCTTGTGCTGAGTTTGTTTGTAATGTTGGTTTCAGGGGTCAGTTCGCAGCCCGTGGTGACTCAGGATCCCTCGATGTCAGTGACTCCAGGAGCGACTGTCACTCTGTCCTGCAGCCTGAGCACTGGAGCCATCACCACCGGCAACTATCCAGGCTGGTTCCAGCAGAAACCAGGCTCTGCTCCTCAACAGCTTATATACCAAACTAACAACAGACCCTCCGGGATCCCTGCCCGGTTCTCTGGGTCGATATCCGGCAACAACGCTGCCCTGACCATCACCAGTGTCCAGGCAGAGGATGAGGCCGACTATTACTGTATTGTGTATACGGGTAGCAGTGGTAGTGAGAATCACAGTGATCCAGCCAGATGGGGAACTGAGACAAAAACCTCCCCTTGTCTTTCCACCATAATCTCGTCCAGCCTGGGCTCTCCACTGGCTGCACAATTTGCTTCCTGCCTGCAACACATAAAAACTAATTGCACCTTCTTATGAATTTCAGCCACCCCTTGCATCAGCAGGGGGCGCTGATCCACCACTCCCCAAACACTCGCTGTGGGGGAGATGTCAGCCACTCTTATGCTCAGGAGCAGCTTTACCTGCCTTATAGATCCCTGTGTTACAGACCCACCACTACCTCGGTCAGACTGGGAGCAGACGGCCTTCAGTAAAGAGACAGGTCTTCCCTAACAGAGTTCCCCTGTGTTACCTCACCAGCTGGACAACACCCTGAGTGTCCTGGAAATGAGAGGAAACGTAGGAAAGATCTATCACATCCCTTAGTCCATTCCAGTTGCCAGGGCTGCATGAAGTGTCCAGATAGAGGGTGTATTAGATAATAGATGATATGATAAACCCTCCTCCCTAGGACCTCCTTCCCAGCCCCATCCCAGCTGCTTTGCACTTCCCTGATCCCCTCCAGAGGTTCATTGGTGCCTCCATTACCCCAGCTCCTCCCGGCCCCTGCAGTCCAGCAAGCCACTGGCCTGTGGCCATGTCTAGTTCCCCGTGGGCCAGTCTCGGTGCTCAGGTACCATAGTGATGGGTGCGGCATAAGAACTTCAATAGAAAAGTTCATCTGCTGGCTGCAGAGTCAGTGTCCCGCTGCGGGGAAGGCCGGGGCTGTCCTAACCGAAGCAGGAGTGTTCATGGCCGTGTCCCAAAGCTCCCCCTGCTCTCCATGGAGAGACAGGAGTGTGCCCAGCAGTGGAGTTAGACACTGAATTACAAGGTCAGATGAACAAGCGGAGGGTCAGTTACTCAGAGACCTCCTCTGGCCTATAATTCTAGGCAGAGACTGGCCTAATGTGATGTCCCAGCCCTGTTACAAGATGGGTACAGCTTGGAGGAACGGACCACAGGACGAGCCTCACTTGGACACGGGCTCTTGGGCCAGGGGCTCAGAGGCAAGGCCAAGGCACGTGGACTGGACAGCCTGGGGCAGTGGGCCCAGAGAGTTGGGCAAACGACACCAAGTCGACTACAGGCTCTGGAGACACAGTTACAGGAGGCAAACCAAGCGCTGGGGGAGGTGAAAGCCTCATGACAGAGGAGCTTGTAAAGTCAAATTGAGAACTGATTTGCACAAGATGAGACCTGGAACGAAAAGGACTGTTGGCAGCAACTCAAGTGGGAACTAGCTGCACTGTTCAACTCTCCTGCACCATCAGCAGTGGGTACCCAATTCCACATGCCACCTGGCACCAGCCAAAAATGGAAATACTCCGAAATATCTTCTGTGGTACAAATCCAATGCTGCCAAGCACCAGGGCACTGGGGTCCCCAGTCGCTTCCCCGGTTCCAAAGATGCGACTAATACAACCATCATCACCGATGTCACTGTGGCCCAGGGAGTGGGGTGCTGCACAGTGATGTAGACAGATGGAGAACTGACAAAACCCTTGTGTCCCAGCAGCTTGTACGGTGCCTGGCTCCAGTCTATGTGTGTCTGGGCGCGACGCTCCTCTGCGCAGACGTGTTGGGCATGTGATTAATTAGGCACATTCCAGTCTCCAGTGAGGGGCACTGCTAAGGATTATCAGGGTCTGCACATTTAAGGCCAAATCTTGGGCCCCGTGACCCAATGGGAATTTGTCATTTATTGTCCATGGGATAAGGATGAAACCCTTTATGGAACCTGACTGTGGTACCTAGATCCAGTGATAATCCCAAAGGAAACACTCCACTGTCCCGTTCCCAAGCACATGCCGTGAGAGGAGGGAGTCCTGTCCCTTAAATACCAGCTCAGCCTGCAGTGCCAACCCAGTGAGATTCAGATCCCGACCAGCTGGGTGTTAGGTCCCAGAGCCCAGGCGTTTCACACACACAAAGCCAGGGCAAGAAAAGAACAGCCCCTGGGCCTGATAAGAACTGCCCCATTGCCAAAGGCCGAGCCTGCAAAATGATCAAGCTACACAACAACAAAAGCCACATTGAGAGCAAGTGAGTAGTAAAGACCCCCAGCACTTTCACTCCTCAGTCCTGCTATCCACGTACCTGACACGTCACCGGGTGCTCCCAAGTCCGGGCGATCTCTGCATGTGAAATAGTAACACAGGAAGGGAGTTGAAGGGACATATTAACACATAGCCTCATTCATAAGACAAACTGGGCTGTCTGCAGCTGGGAACTACAATTAATCTCTCCTTAAACTCCAGGATGGAAAGAAAAAAATGGGATTTGGGAGGTACTTGGATTTTCCCATCTACTCTTCTGCAGCTCAGTGACGGGGATCAGTTACGACTGGGCACCAGGGGGCGACGTCGCCCTGCATTTGCCCTGTGAACTGTCTACAATGGAATTAAGTAACTGATACATATTTATCTACACCTGTGTGTGCGCCAGACTGTGGTGTTCAGACAGCTGCATCCTTTCCAATCCCTGGTGCACACAGATTGGGTGGGGTAGGGATGAGACAGAGCACTGAAGTAACCCAAGTGCATTGTGTTAGGTTGGAGATTTATAAATAACCAGTCTGGTGTAGCTGCTGCACACTGATTTATAAAGATTGTTTTTAACATGTACATTTAATGTCCAACTGTGCAAGAAAAAGTTGCCCAGGAATGTTCTGCAGAGGTGGCTGCACTGCAGTGGTGGGTGAAGTAATCCTTGCCCATTTATAGCTATTGTAAAATGTCTCTCTGTGTAATAATGCTGAGCTCTTCTGTCTTGCTCCACAGAGACTAAGAAGTTTACAGATTTTTTTCTGATATATGATCAGCTGATACCAGGGGCGGCTCTAGGCCCCAGCACGCCAAGCTTGTGCTTGGGGCGGCATGCCATGGGGGGCACTCCGCTGGTCCCTGGGAGGGCAGCAGGCAGCTCTGGTAGACCTCCCGCAGGTGTGCCTGCAGAGGGTCCGCTGGTCCCGCGGCTCCGGTGGACCTCCCGCGGGCATGACTGCGGGAGGTCCACCAAAGCCGTGGGACCAGCGGACCCTCTGCAGGCACGCCTGCGGGAGGTCCACCGGAGCCGTCTGGCGCCCTCCCGGCGACCAGCAGAGCACCCCCCATGGCATGCTGCCGTGCTTGGGGTGGCAAAATGTCTAGAGCCACCCCTGGCTGCTACAAAAGAACCAGGCCGAGATCTAACAGTCGGTGCTACAGAACTTGTACCACTAGCTGAGATAGGCCCATCTGGTGACTCTAAATAACACCACCACTGGTATAGGTTAAATGGCCATGAACTGAAAACTCCCCTGAACTCCCCTGTCCCCCAGAGCTACCCCAGGACAGTCTGATTGCGGAGGAGCAGGTTCTGCTGGTCACTCTCTGTCGGTAAATCGAGTGTAATTGTCGCCCCCTGCTGGGGTGGCTGGAGCACTGTGAGACACCAACCCTTTTCCTGGGACAGCACATGGGAGCCAGGTGGCCCCCGACTCAGAGACAGACGCTGAGCTGCAGCTACTAGGGCTTGTAGATTGTAGCATCTGGTGGGTCCCAAGAACGGCTCTGACACCCGCCTCCAGTGTCACACTCCTCCCAGCATCCCCGGCCCCTGTGCATCACACGTCACAAACCTCCCGCCCCTCTGCCATGGAACCTCCTGCCTTTGAGCTGGGCCCCGCGGCTGCTCAGCAGATTCATCCCCTGGGTTTTGTTCTCCCAGCCGGCAGCCTGCAGCACAGAATTCAGGACAAACCCCGACCGTCACGGGACCTTTCACCCCTAACTGTTACCAAATAAACCTTCTCTCTCTTCCTTAGCCGGGGGAGGGTACAGTCACTGTCCCACCGCTGCTGGGGGGCTGGGAATCCTCACCCATGGCAACTTATAGAAAAAATGCCAAGCTGGCTTGATACAGACCTGATACAAACCTGAGCAAATTAGCAACAGGACTCATCCCTTGAGAGATTGTCCCTGTCAGCCATTGAGTTTGGGGTCTGTTAGCCCCATCCTATTTGGAGTCTACAAAATATTAGCCCAAAACACAAATGGGAAAAGGCTGAAAAGAACACAGGACTCAAAGGGGCTTTAAGAGAAGGTAACTAGCCAGCAGTGACCAACAGGAGGAAGGACACGCTCAGATCAGGAGCTGTTTGCAGTGGGGAGGCAGAGAACGCTAATGAGAACCCCTGGTGCACACAAACTCTACAGCAGCAGCCAATGAGCAGAGAGCAGATTTGCATGAAGGGGCCGTTCTCCAGCTCTGGGGGTTGAAGAGAGAATCGGAGGGTCCCAGGCACAGACCCGTTTGCCTCAGGAAGCCGAGCTCGTCTGGATTCCCACCATGGCCTGGGCCCCTCTGCTCCTCACGCTGCTCACTTACTGCTCAGGTAAGGAACGGATTCTTCTGCTGTGGTTTAATTTTAAATGTTTCTGTCACTGACCTTGTGATTTTTCTTGTTTACATGGATTCCTGGTTCTCTCACCTCCAAGCAGAAGAGTTAATACAGAGTTTTCTATCTGTTTCCAGGGTCCCTTTCCCAGTTTACACTGACTCAGCCACCCGCAGTATCCGTGTCCATTGGAAACACAGTTAAACTCTCCTGCACCGTTGACAGTGGATACACATTTGGAAATGTTGTGTGGTACCAGCAAAAAAATGGGAACATCCCAAGATACCTTCTGAGGTACAACACTGACTCTGACAAGCACCAGGGCTCTGGGGTCCCCAGTCGTTTTGCTGGTTCCAAAGACGCCTCTAATACAATCGGCTACTTAACCATCACCAGCGTCCAGGCAGAGGATGAGGCTGATTATTACTGTGCTACAGGGACTGCACAGTGATGCAGCCAAATGGGGAACTCAGACACAAACCTCCCACTTCTGTCCGTCAGCCTCTGCCCAGCACAAGTTCATCACGTGTCACTATGTTACTGCTGCTGTTCTGTGGGCTCTGTTGGGCCAGGCCCCTGTCACAGTAACTCATGAGCTTTACAACATTCTGACTAGTTAATACCAAATCTTCTTCCCATTGGAACCAGTTGGCGTTTGGCCTTTCACTTTAGTAGAGCCAGGATCTGACCCTTAATACAATCTTAGTCCTTAGTTAGGTTAAACTATAATTCTAAAAAAAAGCAGAGAACATTTTTGTAGTAAGATGGGGCCTTGTGACATAAACTCTTGGTATCAGAGGCCCGGTATGAGGCCTGAGGCCTGAACTGAAGTAATGGTCAAGAAATTTGCTAACATAAAGCAAAGTTAGGTTGGGAGCCAGAGGCAGGCCCTGCTCACAGAAGCTGGTAAGAGTGTATACACATGTAAGTACTAATAAGATGAACGTGTGCCAGGACGGCACCCACACAGATAACAAGGAACATGCAGACCCAGTCTAAAGACAGTCTAAAAAGACAATATGAAAGAACAATACAATGGATAGACTACATGATGGATAGACAATATGAAAGGACAATACGATGAGTAGACGGTATGCTGGATAGATTTATTTGTTCTAACCAATCTGCACCATGAGGAAGGCAACACCGTAATGCATCAAGGGGCTGTACCTCAGTGCGTTCAATGATGCGAAGCCTGTTTGTACCTGTGTATAAGAACGCATCCCTGAGTGGACGTCTTTGTCTGGCCTAGGGGGCAGTGGCAAATCCCCCCACTGACTGAGCCGGTCCATTGCCAGGGAGCACATAGGTACTAGCAGAACTGTAGACATCTGATCCAGGGAGCTAGAGACTGTGTTTTGTTTGACAATAAACCTGACAAGGTGCCTCCGAACCTTATTAGAGTCTGTGATCATTGGGGGATCTCTCGGGGTCAGCTGTGCCAGCGATCTGCAGAGCCGGGGCAGCACACGGGGAACACACACGCAGCCGACTGATATCAACACTGAACAGAGCAGAGCACCACGCCGGTGGCGTCTGATGACAGTTTTAAAATCTGCTTCGCAAATACGTGCGGTGAGCTAAGGCAGTTACAGTTAAACACAAGGTTGTAATTAAATGAAGATCCAGTGAGATTCTTAGAATGAACAGCCTGGAGTTAGATCCCAGACATTTCACACATACACCACCAGGGTGGGAAAAAGAAAAGTCCATCAGCATAAGGAAAGTGTCATTAGGAGAGCGTGAGCCTGCAAATGATTGTGTTATTAGAGCTCAAAGCCTCACTGGGACCCACCGAGTAGAAAGATCCCATCCTCTGCACACCCCTCCCCTCCAGAACCCTGCCCTGTGCTCCCCTGATGAGTTACTGGGGGTTCCTGAGTCCATGATGTTTCTAGATGTAAAATATTAACACGCAAGGGGAGTGTGAGGGCAGCCATGTTTCTAAGACTAAACCTGAGCTGTTGCTGCTGGGAACTGGGATGAATTTCTCCTTAAACTCCAGAGACTGGAGAGAATAAAATATGATTTGAGATGTGTCTGGATTTTCCCTTCTACTCTTCTGCATGTGGTACACTTATGACTGGCCATCAGGGGGCACTTTCTCCCTGCACTTGTATCATGAACTGTTTATAACAGAATAAAGTAACTGTTCAATAGACATTTGTTCTTAACAGTCTGGTGCACAGACCGTGGTGTTTGAGCAGCTGCGGCCTTTCAGCTCCCTCATTCAGACCAAGTGGTGGGGGAGGAGGTGAGACAGGAGGTCCGAGGCACCCGATTGTACTGATTTAGGTTGTAGATTCATGAACCACTTCTCACTGTAATTGCTGGGTATTTATTTGCAAAGTTTTCTTTTAATTACATTTAAATTAATTGATATTACATTTAACGCTGAACATCTCTGCAAAATGTTGCCCAGGAATGTCCTTCAGAGGTGGCTGCATCACTGTGATTATTACGTATCTGTATTTCTGTGGCCCCTGGGAGGACAGGTCACGGCCCAGTTCCCTGTTGTGCTGGGCTCTGTACAAACACAGAACACAGAGATGGTCCTGGCTAAGGCGCGAACAATCTCAGTATGAGACAAGAGACAACAGGGGGCGACAGACCGGCCTGTGGGTGGCAGAAGGCAGCAATGAGACGATCCTGGCAGCAGGATGGGAAGGGTCTCAGCACACCTGTGGCCTCACTGCTGGCAATTTGTTTGTAGGTATCACGGCAAAGGAGAGCTGGAGGGAAGGTGGAAGGAGGGGAATGAGTTAGTTCTGGGGGTGTTCCCAGGGCGTGCGTGTGATGTTGCAGTCTATATGGTTTTATAAAAAATATGCTAATGAGTGAATATAATATAACTGGAATAGGCTTCATGCAAAAGGTCTCTTGTAAGGTATCATTGCAAAGCTTATAATCCACTGAGAGTGATCATCCTGTTTGTATAAACGTACCACTCTTGTATCTGAAACTAGAAATATGAACTATAACTCTGAGGGCTTATTGTAATTATGCAAAGTGTGGGCCATTAATGGTGGTTTGGAATCTTGATGACTCCCATTAACCAGGACAATTGTCTGCAGATGGTTCTGTGTTACCTGTAAGTCTTCCTGCATACGTGTGTGCTGGCAAGTGGGCAATGAAGTCTTGCAGTGACATGTGATCACGTCACCTGAACTGGAATCCATCTTTAACTTGGTGTCTTGCCATTGAGAAGGAGGGGGTGGGAACTGAGAGAGGGACAAAGGATTCCCACCTTATGCAAAAGATATATAAAGAGGTGGAACAGAACAAAGCATGAGTTGTTCGCCCTCAACAACTTTATAAGCTTTATACAGGGTAAAACGGATTTATTTGGGTTTAGACCCCACTGGGAATTGGGCATCTGAGTGTTAAAGACAAACACACTTCTGTGAGCTGCTTTCAGTGAAGCCTGAAGCTTTGGGACAAGTCATTCAGACCTGGGGTCTTTGTTGGAGCAGGCGGGTGTGTCTGGCTGAGCAAGACAGGGTGCTGGGGTCCTGAGCTGGCAGGAAAAGCAGGAGCAGAGATAGTCCTGGCACATCAGGTGGCAGCTCCCAAGGGGGTTTCTGTGATCCAACCCATCACAGCGCATCCACGAGAGGGGCAGCATGGCGGAAACTGGCCCGGTTGCACTGCAGTGGTGGCAGCAGTGACCCCCTCCACGTGCATGTGATAGAAAATATCTGTGTGCCCAGCGATGCAAAGCTCGTCCATTGTTCTCTACACGTCAGACGTGCTGCACTAATGTTACGCTAACGACTCCTCCCAGCAGCCCCGTAACGGCCGTTCACAGAGTAAAGGCCAAATTCAGAGCTGAGCACCCGTAGCTGTACCCACATGTGACTGACATCCCCCTCTCCCCGTGTAAAGGGATTTAGACACACAAAGATGTAGCTCGGCACCTTTATAAATCTGCCCCGTTCTCCTTTGGCTCATGATATCGAGGCTCCTGCTTTAGCTCTCAAGTTCTCCTGTTCGATCCCTGGGGATAATCTAGCTGACAGTCGTTACAGAGTGTTTGGCACCATGTAACAGTTATGTTTGGATCCATGCAGACAGGCTGTAGGCAGCAGCTGCAACTAAGGAATTATTTGGTCAGAGAGACAAAGTAGTGACCAGATGTATTCTGCTACATGTGCACAGGATGTTCAGAGGGGAAGTGTGAAAAATCGGGACTGGGGTGGAGGTAACAGGAGCCTATATAAGAAAAAGCCCCCAAAATCAGGACTCTCTCTACAAAATCGGGACATCTGGTCACCCTACATGTGCAGCTTGCAAAAATATGATTTTCCATAACTAAAAATAAACATTTTCCAAGATTCAGCTCCCTACACAGGCAGTTAGACAGAACCTGTCAGTCTGCGTGCTGGCACCATCTGCTTCTTCTAAATATTATTCAAGGAGTAGGTTAGAGTAAAAACCCTTGTATTAAATTAATACTAGCAAAACCCTGTTTCAATTTGAACTTGAAATAATACATGAAAATGTTATGGGGTGATACTTTTTTAAGAACAAAATTTATTTAAAATAAATTTGAGGTTAAATTTGAAACATGAGTGTCTATGTACTTGTTAAAATCAGGATTTAGATTTTAAAAAGGCCTGCAGCCAATGAACAGGGAGCGGATTTGCATAAAGAATCCGTTCTCGGGCTCTGGGGATTTAAGAGAGAATCAGAGGGTCCCACCCAGAGACCCGTTTGCCTCAGGAAGCCGAGCTCATCTGGATTCCCCACCATGGCCTGGGCCCCTCTGCTCCTCACGCTGCTCACTTACTGCTCAGGTGAGGGAATTGTTTGCTTCAGTGACAAAAATATGAAGGGAACTTGCAGGTGAGGAGGTTTGCCTGTGAAGATCCAGAGTCCTTGTGCTGAGTTTGTTTGTAATGTTGATTTCAGGGATCAGTTCACAGCCTGTGGTGACTCAGGAGCCCTCGATGTCGGTGACCCCAGGAGGGACTGTCACCCTGTCCTGCAGCCTGAGCACTGGAGCCATCACCACCAGCAAATATCCTAGCTGGTTCCAGCAGAAACCAGGCTCTGCTCCTCGACTGCTTATATACAACACCAATACCAGACCCTCCAGTATCCCTGCCCGGTTCTCTGGGTCCATATCCGGCAACAACGCTGCCCTGACCATCACTGGTGTCCAGGCAGAGGATGAGGCTGACTATTACTGTGCTGTGTTTATGGGTACTGGTAGTAGTATGTATCACAGTGATCCAGCCAGATGGGGAACTGAGACAAAAACCTCCCCTGTCTTTCCCACCATCATCTCCTCCAGCCTGGGCTCTCCACTGGCTGCACAATTTGCTTCCTGCCAGCAATACATTAAGACACTAATTGCTCCGTCTCATGAATTTCAGCCACCCCTTGCCGTCAGCAGGGGGCGCTGCTGCACCACTCCCCATTCACTCCCTGTGGGGGAGATTTCAGATGCTCTTATGCTCTACTTGCTCTGTCTAGCAGGAGCAGCTTTTCCTGCCCTACAGATCCCTGTGTTACAGATTCACCACGATCTGGTTCAGCCTGGGAGCAGACGCCACATGGTCCTTCAGTAAAGAGACACGTCTCCCCTAAACCAGTTCTCTTGTGTTACCCCACCAGCTGGTAAACACCTTGAATGGCCTGGAAGATAAAAGAGAGACGTATCAGATCACTTAGTGCGTCCCCATCCCCAAGCCCAAGTGTCCAGTTATAGGACATAACAGATAATAGATTACAGCAAAATCTCATTTGTTCTTAGCCAAAAGTTACACCAAGGGGATCTAGGGACTGGTCAGGGTCTCTGGCCACCAGTCCTGATCCAGCCCTCGGAGACACACACACGGGGGCAGCAGGGCATAAGGAAGCTGAGGACACAGTTCAAGACCATCTCGGGTCACAGACCCCCACTCCTAACCCTGGTGGTACAAACACTGCCCCTGAGACCTGGGAATTTCCCGCTAACTTTCCCGGTGTCTCACAGGCCCCTGGTGCTAACACAGATCCATTCTCCCGTAGCTCAGGGAGTCGGGTCTGGGTTTAGCTACAAACCTTTCAGCCCTGCGTTACCCAGCAGGAAGCAGCAAAGCAGGGCCCAACCCCCCTTTGAAAGTGCCCCTGGCTGGTCCTCCCATCCCATCTCCACCTCCTTCCCCAGGTGTCAGTCACCAGAGCTGTATCCTGTGCCCTAGAGTCTGAACCAGTCAGTCCAGGGCATCGCCACAGGACACCAGGGAGAGGGATGTGACGGCTTTACCCAGGGTTACTGGGACCAGAAACGCTCCCTGCTAATTCAGTGCCAGTGTGTGTGTGTGCGTGTGTGGGGGGGTGGTTATGAAATCCCATCATAATCCATGTGCTCCATGCAGGTAAATGAGTGACGACGGCACATTTCCCAGTCAGAGTTCTCCGCACTGGGATCACATTGGCTTCCCCTGAGCAAATGATAAAGCAGAGGGACCTTTCTTACTTCTGTCACATGGGATCTTATAGAGCAATTCTGCCCAGCACCTGTGCAGGGCTCAGTTTCAATATAATATAACCAGCCTCAGGCAGATTTGCATGAAGGGGCTGTTCTCTAGCTCTGGGGGTTTAAGAGACAATCAGAGGGTTTCAGCCAGAGACCCGTTTGCCTCAGGAAGCCGAGCTCGTCTGGATTCCCAC
>RQSS01115514.1:0-12449 GCA_003846335.1 Cuora mccordi | reverse complement strand
ATTGGCAGGCGCCACGGGAGATTTCTCCCAGCCAATTCAATATTGAGGGGTCGTGTACTGGACAGCAGGATAAACGCCAGTTGGAGGGCTCCTGTCAGACACCATGGGTCAAGGGACTAGCGTGCCTCTTGAGAGTCCGCTGGGGATTGTAAATAAGTTATGGAACGAAGGGACACTCCCAGTACAGACAGGAATGTCTAGGAGAAAGTTGTACACATTGTGTGTAAGAAATTGGACTGGGTATACCGCGGTATTGGTCGACCCGGAGATGAGGTGGCCTGCGTATGGTTCTTTCGAACAGGCCGCCTTAAGAGGAGTAAGGAGCCAGATCGAAAAAGACCATCCGGGACAGTTATGTTACTGGTTTTGTTGGGACACAGCAGCAGAGCTGTGGAAATCTTTAAAAATTATGGCAGTCAGGTATTCTCCCGAGAGTGAATCCCCTCCATGTTATTTCGATGAAGAGTATAAACCACGGCGTGTTTTGACTCGTCAGTTGGTCCCCACTGCACCTGCCCCTATTCCTCCGCAGGGGGACTCTCTCCAGAGCGCAGAGGGGAATCTGCAGGACTCCAGATCGGAATCTCTGCAGAGGGATAAGGAGGAAATGGAAAGGCACACCTCGGGAGGAGTAATTACTAGGCAAAAGATCAAGCAGATGCAGCAGGATGCATACCCCTCCCCTGAGGATAGCCCAGAGGCTGCCTCCGCCAAACCTTTTGTGAGTAATAAAGGTATAAGTAGAGAAATGCCTTTACAGGTGCACGACCAACCTTTTGTGGACAATAATGGCCAGTTACAACATACTAATATTGTGGAATATAAAGGATGGCTAGAATGGGACTTGAAAGAGTGGGGATGGTTGTCAGGGTCCTTTGGGGAAAATCCCCGAAAGATCACAGAACTTTTAGAAAGATTGTTTTCAAGTCATAATCCTACTTATACGGATGTAGATCAGTTGTTAAGTAGAGTTTTGACCGGAGAGGAACGTTGTAGATTGTGGATGGCAGAAAGGACATGGGGGGATAGCGATGCGGTTAATACCACTTGGATGGATAGGCGGGATCAAGCCGCCGGCTGGAATCCCCTAGACTGGAGTCAGCAAAGGCTGACTCAGCTGCGGACAGATCGAGAGCGATTGTTAGAGAGACTCAAAGAAATGGCTCGCCGCTCGCCTAATCAGGCTAAGTTCATGCAGATTCGGCAGGAATCTGATGAGCCACCCAGAAAGTTCTGGTCGAGGCTATTGGAGGGGGCCCGAATGTTCACTCAGATGGATCCTGAGAGAGAAGCAGACCACCCTACTCTTATTTCGTTTTTTGTGAATCAGTCAGTACCCCCTGTAAGGGATTATTTCTTGCCCTGGTTGGGGAGGTGAGTCAGTCACTTCAGTGTTGGACGTAGCTGATTTTGCATGGGAGAAAGAAAGGGAGAGTAGTAAAAAGAAAGAGAAAAAGGAAGAATATAAGTTGATGGCTTTAGCTTTTCGCGGTGGTATTCGAGGCAGAAGCCGTGGCCGTGGCAGGGGATTTCAGGGTGCTCGGGGAAGAGGGTCCTGGCAACCCCAGCCACCAGGGAATTGTTTTCAGTGCAGACAGCCCGGTCACTTTAAACGTGAATGCCCCTGGGGACGCCCAGAGGGTCCGGTCGCATTCGCAGATACTTACACCAGGGACGAATACACCCCTGCACCACCAGCCCAGCCCGTTCCTCAGGCCTGGATCAACTACGGGCAACAGCAGCAGCTGCAGCAAACTCAGCCTTCTCAATGACGGTACCCCGGGGGCGAAGGCAAACAATGTGATGGTCTTATTTCCTTAATGTCTTTAGCCGGCTCCTTCCTCACTTTCTCCCCTCCCAGCAAAGAGCCTCGTCTAACCCTTTCAGTCCAAGGACTGCCTGTCTCTTTCCTCATTGATACTGGAGCTACTTTCTCTCTTTTAAATCATGCCCCCTCTCCCTGGCTATCCTCTGAGGTTAAAACTGCAACTGGGGTGGAGGGCAACCCACAGTCTCTGGGACTCACTTTGCCTCTAAATGTTATTTATGCTGATAAATATTTTTCTCACCGTTTTCTTTTTTCCCCAGCTTGTCCGATCCCTTTGATGGGCCGGGATTTACTCTGTAAGCTTGAGGCTACTTTAACCTGCACTCCTGAAGGGGTAGGATTATTGATGACAGTGTTAGGAGATTCGGCCCCAACTCAGGGTAATTGGGAAAACCCACCCCCCCTCTCTCCCCTGACCTCACTGACTTGCCTTTAACCCTCTGGGGAATTTCTGACACTGATGTTGGCCTGCTCCTTTCGGCAGAACCAGTAAGGATTCAAGTGAAGCCCTCCTTAGCCCCCCCGTCAGTCCTCCAATACCCCCTGTCGCTGGAAGCCCGGGAGGGCATCCGCCCCATTATCGAGGGATTAATTGCACAAAAGCTAGTCCGCCCTCAGCGCACTCCCTGTAATACCCCTATACTGCCTGTCAAAAAGCCTCCTAAAAAGGACGGAGACCCTATCCGTTGGCGCTTTGTACAGGATCTACGGGTTATTAATCAGTATGTGGTCCCTCTTCATGCAGTAGTTCCTGATCCAGCTACTATCATCAGCCAAATCCCCTGGGATGCTGAGTGGTTCACTGTTATTGACTTAAAATCAGCCTTTTTCAGCATTCCTGTGCACCCAGACTCTCAATATCTCTTTGGTTTCACCTGGGAGGGACAAAGTTATGTCTGGCAACGACTTCCTCAAGGCTACAGAGACAGCCCCACGATTTTCAGCCAATGCCTCCGCCACGACTTGGAAGGCTTCACCAGTCCGCAGGGATCCACGTTAGTCCTATACGTAGATGACATCCTACTAGGTAACCGCGAAGAAGCCGCCCTCCGCATCGATGGTAAGCCACTTCTATTCCTACACACCAGAGGCCACAAGGTAGACCCTAACAAGATTCAGTGGGTCTCACAGAAGGTCCGATATCTGGGCTTCCTGTTAACCCCAGAGGAGAGACAAATGGACCCCGTCCGCATAAAGACTATCCAAAACTGCCCTCTGCCAAACACCAAGAAACAACTTCGAGGTTTCTTAGGATTAATTGGCTTCTGTCGCCCCTGGTTGCCGTCCTGCGGGGAGTTGAGCAAACCGCTCCACCGACTCACTGCTAACCTTGCTCCTGACCCTTTGCAGTGGTCCCCAGACACGATCCAAGCCTTTCAGTTACTCAAGGCCAGTGTGGCCTCCTCCATGTCTCTCCGCCCCCCCAATTACAACAAACCCTTTCACCTTTTTGTCCACGAGAGGGGCGGAATTGCTAGTGGCGTCCTTACCCAACTGAGCGGGCCCCACCATTTCCCGCTTGCTTTTTACTCCCAGCAGATCGACCCTGTCGCTCAGGGAACCCCATCCTGCACCCGGACTCTGGCAGCAGCTGCCCTGCTGATCACAAAGGCAAAGAGCCTGACCCTGGGTCATTTTACCACGGTTTGGACCTCTCATGCCTTGTCAGCCCTTCTGTGTAGGGGCACAACCCAGGTCTTTTCGGCCCATCGTCAGCAACAGCTAGAGGCCGAACTCTTAGAAGACACTAACCTAATTTTTGAAAGGTGTGGGCCCCTTAATCCAGCTACCTTGCTTCCTGACCTGCCAGTCCTCCAGGATCAGCACGACTGTGTGGAAGTAGTTTATAGCGTCTTACAGATAAGGAACAACCTGTCTGACGTGCCACTGGACAACCCTGATTGAATCCTCTTCTCGGACGGAAGCTCCTTCTATGTTGATGGCAAGCGTTTCACCGGTTATGCAGTCACCTCTGAATGGGACATTCAAGAGGCCGCCTCACTGCCAGGCAACTGGGGAGCCCAAGCCGCCGAACTCTATGACCTGGCCCGAGCTTGCCAGTTGGCCGCTGGTAAGACCGTTACCATTTTTACTGATAGCAAGTATGCTTTTGGAGTTGTGCATTGTCACATCCACCTCTGGAAGTTTCGAGGTTTCCAGACAGCTGCCGGTAAACCCATTCAGCACCTCCCCCTCATTCACAAGCTTTTGGACGCCCTCCAAGAACCCTCGGTCCTGGCTGTAGTTCACTGCCGGACCCATACTAAAGATGATAGCCCCGTCACCCGTGGGAATGCCCTGGCTGACGCCTCCGCCAAGACGGCTGCCGTCTTACCCTTAGCCATGCCCACGTTGGCTATTGTAACCTCCTCCTTTACTCCACCGCACCCCGTACTGGTACCCGCTGCTGAACTACAGTCGTGGGAGAGCCTCGGAGCCACTCTGGTCAAAGGGACCTGGCTTATGCCGGATGGCCGAGCCTGCCTCCCTCGCTCCACATACCCCGTGGCAGTTCGCTGGCACCATGATAAGGGGGGTCACTACGGCACGCACGCCCTTGTGGACACCATCGCTCGCTTTTGGTATGCTCCAGGCATTCAACCCTACTGCCTGTCAATAGTGAAAGCATGCAGCACATGTCAGCGTAATGGACCTGCTCCGCCTCTTAACAAAATTAAGAGTGGAAGACCTCCGCCCGCTGTTCCATTTCAACATCTTCAAATTGACTTTGCAGATATGCCAAAGGCTTTTGGGAAAAAGCACCTCCTTGTTTTGGTTTGCCCTCTGACTTCATGGGTCGAAGCTTTTCCTACTGCTAATTGTACTGCTGCCACAGTGGCGAAGATCCTCCTTAGAGACATTGTACCCCGTTTTGGCATCCCTCTCATGCTTGACTCAGATCGCGGACCCCACTTTACTGGTCATGTCCTTGGCCGTTTAGAACAAGGACTGGGCATTTCACACTCCTTTCATACACCCTACCACCCCCAGTCTAGCGGGAAAGTTGAGCGTATGAATAGGGAGCTTAAGCTTACATTGGCTAAATAATGTCAGGAAACAGGGTTAAAGTGGCCTCAGGTACTTCCCTTGGTCCTGTTTCACCTTCGTACTCGCCCAACCCGTGTATGGGGATTATCCCCCTTTGAACTGCTCTATGGACACCCCCCTTTCAAAGGCGGGGCACTACCACGTGCTGATGTTTCACTATTGGGAGGGGATCATATGACCACGTGCCAGTTTCTCTCCCTACAGGCTCGCCTCCGTACCCTTTGGAAAGCCTCGCAGTTTTCCCAGACCGTGCCGCTGGAAGAACAGATCCACCCATTCCAACCAGGGGACTTCATCTGGGCCAAAAAGTTCGTTCGTGGCGACACCCTCCAGCCGAGGTTTACTGGACCCCACCAGGTTCTTTTAACAACCCAGACTGCAGTGTTCCTGGAAGGACGCAAATCCTGGATCCACCACTCCCACGTCAAGCCAGCCGTAGTGGACCACAGTGACGGACCAGCAGCTCTTGCCACCACTGAGGACACTGCCTCTGACCAGTGGACCAGCTTACCTCTTTCAGACATCAGACTTAAATTGACTCGAAAAAAATGAGAGGACCTTTTATTCTGACAACTGTATGTTTTTTATTATACCTTTTTAGTTTATTTTCTGCTTATGAAGATAATGCTTTTATTAGATATTCCCACGAGGTTAAAACTCGTATTTTAGGAAATAGAAGTAATTGCTGGGTATGTACTCAATTTCCAGTAAATGCAGAACAGGGACTCCCCTTCACACCCATTCCCCTGACCACTGCTAATATGACTTGGATGCCACCGGCTAGAGTAAAAGATCCAGTCCAACACAATCTTACATGGGACAAAACAGGAGTGCCAATTAACAGATATCTCAGGGTAACCAATCAGACAGGATCACTGTGTTTTGTTAAAAAAAGGGGTCAACTTTTCTAGGGAACAAGTAAATGCAACATGTATTTTAATGGCACCGCCTTTAGTAAAAATCTTGGCTTCAAGCCTTGCGCATCCCACTTATCCCATATGTGGATCCCTTACCCCGATACAACTTTTTCATGGGTGGGCAAGCCTTCAGAGTCAGCTTTTAAGAAGCCCTGCTCAGATCATGAGGGTGTCCAACTAATTGTTAAGGGATATACGATTGCCTTCTACAACTGCTCAAGCAGTACTACACTGCACTTTGAAAACACCACTACCAAATTGTGCCTCTGCGGTTCGCACAAGGACCCCTCTGCGTTACCAGGGGAACAGTGGTCCAACGGGTGGTGGGTTACCTCCTACTTTGAGAAATGGAATACCCGAAACGCACTGTATGGAACATACTGGGTGTGCGGGCCCAAAGCTTATTACTCTCTCTTCCCTGATTGGGCAGGGTCATGTTATTTAGCGTGGCTAACACCGCCTTCTCGCATCTCCCTCACTCCCCCTCATTTTCCCCACGTTCGTAACATCCGTGAAACTTTCAGAGATATTAATATCCGTGATGGTTTGTCGTAGCAGCGGTGGGCTGGTCTCATTAGCTTGAGGGGTGGTGTCATCCGTCTACAGGGACTACTAGAATCTTTAACCAATGAAACTGCGACTCTATTTGAGAATCAGGCCGGGGAAATGTCCCAGCTGCGCCAGTTAGCTTTGCAAAACCGAATGGCTTTAGACATAATGTTAGCAGCCCAAGGAGGAACTTGCGCCCTCATAAATGAAGAATGCTGTGTTTTTGTAAATGACACCTACCCTGACACTTTTCAACGTACCAAACATCTAAGGGAAATGGCTAAGAGCTACTCCTCTGGCCAGCCACCTTATGATTGGTGGGGAGCCTTATGGAATTGGCTGCCTGGATTTGGGTGGGTTAAAAAACTCTTGGTGGGTATTGTTGGAGCCATAGTAATCCTTATAATACTGGGTTGCTGTATTCAGTGTGTCCCCTCCCTCATAGACTCATGTGGGTCAGTTTATTCTTTTCCTACTTCAGCCAAAGGCCTTACTCTCTTCGAGTTGGCCCAGGCTGAAATTGCCAAGCGGACCTTGGGTCCTTAAAATGGGGTGTAGCTTTTGGTAAATAGTTATCCCAAAGCTACAAATGGAGGAATGTTGAGTCTGAACTTTTGATAAGCTTAAACTTAACCCAGACTTGATGTCTCTGTCTAAAACTTTTAATCAAAGCTCTGACCTGCGAACTACTCATGACACCCCCCTCCCCTTAAGTAGCCATCTCCCCTTTTGTCTTTTTAAATTTACATTTTAACCTGTTTTATCCTGTAGAATCCTGATTGATTATGCATGACCATTATGATCTGGTAATCACTTTGTTTACTTCTGTGTATAAATATTGATGCTCAACCCTAATAAACTTGCCACACTTACTCCGAAGCCTTTTAAGCTAAGGATAGTGTGAGCCCGTTGATCAACTAAGTGGTGTCTGGTCTCTGACAGATTGTGAGCCCCATACCAACTCCGCACGAACTCGGGTGCTGGAGAGGTGAGTAAGGACTTGCTTTTTACCTAACAATGGTATTGAATCTTTAACAAAGGCTTCCTTTACTCAAACATTAACCACTGTAAATAAAACAGCAAGAACAAAATCCCTTCCCCTCTTAACAATTCACTTTCACCAGCTCTCTAGTCACAGAATCTTCCAGCCTAGACAGGACCTAAATTTTAATGTAAAAAAAAAAAAAAAACCCCACACCCACAACAAACCTTTTCAGGCCTTTATGCTTCTTCACAGTATACGAGTCCAATTCACATTATCCCCACAACCCTTTGCTTATTACTTATTACACTCAGGTTCTCCCCCAATCGCCTCTCACCCCCAAAAGCCAAACATTTCTTTTGTTTACATTCAAGGTACACCCGACCTTCATGATCACATATATTCCCAAAAGAGTTCCATTCTCCCGTTTTTGTAGTCCTCTCTTACCCTTGCAATCCCATTGCTCAGACTGGGTATGGCGTTCAAGAGCATTTCCTCCAGGTGCTGCTGTTTGGTTTCTCGCAGAGCTTCACAGAAGGCTGAGAAGGCTGTGGGGCCCCTCTTGGGCAGCAGATTCAGTAACTCTACATTTTGGCTGAAGCACCCAGCCTTGGCCTGGATCCACAGATAAAAAAATTAAGAAACCAGAACAAAAACCCCCTCCAGAATTAATTACATCTCAAAATGAGTTTCAAATCCTCTTCCCTGATCTGAAATGCTCCATCATCATGCCTTCTAGGCTGTGTATCTTTATTTAATCCTTCATATTTTTCCTCTACACAATTCTTACCCCCTGCATTTCCCTGTACAGTATCTATCCTGTTCCTCCTTTATTCCACACTCTATGTTCAAACACAATTTCCATCATATCCCAACCACCCAGTTCCAGGGCCCATACATCTATATACAAATCCATCAGAAAACATGTTAAGGAAACATTATGTTTATACTGTTAATTTGAAAAATGTTACAAGATGCTATACACAAGTATCTAAACTGGTAAGAAAAAGGAACTATGACAGACTATTTATCAAATACTATATGCTTGCATAATTAAAGACAAATATAATAAGGAACATTAACACTCGTATGAGCATTAACAGTTTTTTGGATGAAATTTCTTAGGGTTTAAAAAAGAAAAACAGCAGGAATTAGAACCTCCATGTCATGGAAATTTATAACTGGAGTTCATCAGAATGGTCTATCCCACATACCTTATGAATGATGTCCAAAGGACTCTGTGCACTTCACTACATTTTTTACACTGTGCAGGTAAATTAGCTATACACATACGTGCACCTCAGCCTTCTGTAAGGTGAACCTACTATGAGCTGTAAACTACATAGTGAGATTTATTACCACTTGACCTAATCAAAACCAGTTTTGAGCAGGATACTCGGATTTCTTCTCCTTGCTAAATGTCAGCTATTACCTACTGTTATCACTGATGCTATTTTTTAAAATAGGTCCACAGGAATATTTCTATAGCGGGGAATTTTTTTCTTTTCTCTCTTTGTAGTTCAAAACAGTGGAGCTCTTTTTGATCTACCTTTCAATTTGTTCCCCTTTAAGCCAGAGAGGAAGCCCCAAAAATTCCAGCCTGAAAAGTGAAAAATTTGCAAAGTTATAGCAACTTTAGTTGCTTTAGCTTAAAAGTAGGGCTGTTGATTAATCACAGTGCACGCGATTAGTTCAAAAAAAGAATTAATCGCAATTAATTGCAGTTTTAATCACATTGTTAATAAATTTCAATTGGAATTCTATTGTTTAAATATTTTTGGATGTGTTTCTACATTTTCAAATATATTGATTTCAATTACAACAGACTATAAAGTGTACACTGCTCACTTTGTATTATTTTTATTACAAATATTTGCACTGTAAAAATAAACCAAAGAAACAGTATTTTTCAGTTCACTTCATACAAGTATTGTAGTGCAATCTCTTTATCGTGAAAGTGCAACTTACAAATGTAAATTTGTTTGTTACATAACTGCGCTCCAAAACAAAACTTTAGAGCCTACAAGTCCACTCAGTCCTACTTCATGTTCAGCCAATTGCTATGACTAACAAGTTTGTTTACATTTATGGGAGATAATGCTGCCCTCTTATTTAAAATGTCACCAGAAAGTAAGAACAGGCATTCGCATGGGACTTTTGTAGCCAGCATTGCAAGGTATTTACATGCCAGATATGCTAAACATCCACATGCCACATCATGCTTCCATGCTGATGACGCTCTTTAAAAAAATAACGCGTTAATTAAATTTGTGATTGACCTCCTGGGGTTGCTGAGGGGTGAAACTGTATGTCTCCGGCTCTATTTTACTTGCATTCTGCCATGTATTCCATGTTATAGTAGTCTCGGATGATAACTCAGCACATGTTTATTTTAAGAACACTTTCACTGCAGATTTGACAAAATGCAAAGAAGGTACGGATGTAAGATTTCTAAAGATACCTACAGTACTCGACCAAAGGTTAAGAATCTGAAGTGCCTTCCAAAAATTTTAGAGGGATGAGGTGTGGAACATGGTTTCAGAAGTCTTAAAAGAGCAACACTCTGATGAGGAAACTGCCAGTGCGATTAATCACATGATTAAATCGCTTGACAGCCCTACTTATAAGAGATGACTGTCCCAACTGATCAGTCTACTGCTCTAGCTAGGATAGTAACAGCACTTTGCTCTTTTTAGTACCTATCTGTAATCATTAGATCACTTGCTATCCAACCTTCTTAAAGCAGTTTACACAACGTTAGTTTTTTTAAACAATTTTATTAGAGAAGCAATTAATGGCCATAATCAGGATTGGCCCCATATACAAGCACGTAACGTATAAAGTATTTCATAAAGTATTTCAGCATTATAGCACTCTTTTGAAGGCAGGTGTTATTCTAGGGAAACTGAGTTGAGGTGAAGTTACTTGCAAAGATCACACTGCACATCTATAGCAGAGATATGAGTACAATGATATCATACCAATGACAATTAGACCTGTGTTTTCAAAATAACCTCCAAACCTTTCTTGAGTTTGTTCACCTTTTTAACTTATGAGATTCATGCTCCATAAAGATCCACTTTTGTTTTACTTATTTTTGTCAAAACGACAGCATTCATCACGACCTATTAAAAATAAAGGCTCTGACCCCACCCCCTCACGGAAAAACCTGAGAGGATTTATGCTCTGCCCACTGCTGACATCAGTGCTATTTACATGGCAAGTGGATTGATGTATATAAGAAGAGAGAACAGAATGCTATTTGCATTTGTTTGGTTAAGCTTCTACACAGCTGCCTCTCATCATTGACACGGTGTCCTACAGTTGACCTCAACCAACTAACACCTATTTAAATATGACTTGTTCTTGCCTATGCTATGCGCCAAATCAAGTTTAACATATTAGTTAAACTATTTTAGAACACAATGCTTTTCCTTAACAGAAGGCATAGCCAGAGTTTTCAAAGGGGGGGACGGGGGTGGGGCCCCAAACCAGCTCAGACTGCAAACCTGAAATTAATATGAACACGGGTTTGGTGATGTCACTATTTCACAGAAAACAAAATTATACAAACTGCTGAGGCCAAATAGGAGTGTGAGGAATACCTGTATAGTTTCCATCATTTCTATGGTGATAATGTCCTTCTCTATCAGATGCTCCAGCAACTCCTTCAACACCAGCTGCTTTGCCAGTGACACCCGGTTCTTCTTTAGCACCTCTTGGTGACATCGTCGCATGCCACATGAACCCAGCATCCTGATAGAGGGGATAGAAAACACACAAGCCCCAGCATAAGGGTCACCAGTTCTCCCCACACAGCACGCGGGGGGGGGGGGGGGGGAGAAGAGGACAGCATTAACAAACCTAGAAAGAACACCCTCATCCATCCAGCTGGCAGCCAGCAGTCCCACCCCACCATATCCCATCACTGGGCAGGGGCAACTAGCTGGGTGCGATTTCACCTCCTGACCCGTTACCACCCAGGCACTGGTATATCCCAGCTAACTCTTGGCATCCTGCCTCGATGTCCCCAGGATGTCTCCTCCCTACCCCACAGGGTGCTACAGGCTGCCACTCACCTCCCCTGCCCCTAGCCATCCCCAGGGGGCTCTGCTCCCCTACGCGGGCTGGCATCACTCTCCCTAGGCAGGGCGGGGCGATGGGGCACTGGCTGCCGGGGAGGGGCTTGGCCCCTGCCGCACCCGGCTACTAGCCAGGCTGCCTCTGCTCCCCCGCCCAGGCCTGCTGCGCGGGTAGCCCAGGCCCTGTCCCCGGCGCCCCTGGGCCCCCCGCTGCTGCTGCTCCCGCCGGGGGTCACTCACTGACTGTTCTCGCCCCTCCCCCCGCAAGGGGCGCGGAGGCTGCTCCACTTCCGTCCCCGCGTGCCGGGTCTCTTGCACGGATCACTCACCTGCTCGGCGCGCGCGCGCTTCCTCCCAGCACCCGGCGCGCGCCCGCCTCTCTTCGCCGCGGATTCAAACAAGGAACCCGCTCCTCAGCATCACGTGGTCCAAGCTCCTGTACGGGAACCCCTCCCTCCGAGAGAGCCTCAACGGTCCCAGTATCTAAACAACGTTGGGCACCGTCCGTATGCGCATGCGTAGCCCCCTCAGCTCTCTCTTCCCCCCCGTGCATGCGCATGCCTCCTGCAGTCGAGGGATTTTTCAGCCTTGTGGAGTTTACGCGCATGCGCTTAGGTTCGTTCACGGAAGGAGAGGGGCGGGGTCTCGGCGGGCAGGGGAGCTGGGCGCGAGTGCTGGGCTCGGGACAGTTAGGGGGCGGCCGGGCGAGGGGGACCCGCGAGCCCCATTGGCGGTTGCTGCCACGTGGCAGGGCAGCCCGGCCCCGATCCCCGCAGCGCCAGGGGTACGGGGCGCCGGGCCCGCTCGACTTGCGCTGCGCTGCCCCCTTGGGCCCCTGGCTCGCCGGCTCCTCTCCGCCCCCCGGTCGCTCCTCTCGGAGGGGTCCGTACCACCATGTTGTGCAATGGCTGCGTGACAGCATCACTGTACTGGGTGGGGGGGGTTGATGTCATTCAAGTTTTTCAAAAAAATACCACAGACCTCAAGCTTTATGTGTTGGACACTTGTTAGGGTGACCAGACAGCAAGTGTGAAAAATCGGGA
>RQSS01115511.1:0-12351 GCA_003846335.1 Cuora mccordi | reverse complement strand
AGGAACCTCATCTCTGTTGTTTTACAGAGATTCTGATCCAGGACTGTATCTAATGCAGGGGTGGGCAAACTACGGCCAGGGGGCCGCATCCGGCCCTTCAGACATTTTAATCCAGCCACTGGGGAGCAGGCTGTAGGGATTGCCACATTCCGACACTCCAGCTGGGGAGCGGGTTGGGGGCTGCCCCGCTCCGCATGTGCTGTGGCTCCGTGCGGCTCCTGGGAGCACTGGCATGTCCCCCCTCCAGCTCCTACACATAAGGGCAGCCAGGGGGCTCCACACACTGCCCCCACCCCAACCACCACCTCCACGGTTCCCATTGTCCGGGAACTGCATCCACTGGGAGCTGCCTGGCCATGCCTCCGTGTAGGAGCCAGAGCGGGGACATGCTGCTGCTTCCAGGAGCTGTTTGAGGTAAGCGACAACCGGAGACTGACCCCCTCCCTTGCCCCAGCCTCCCACTCTCCTAACCCCTCAGTCCCAGCCTGGAGCACCCTCCTCCTCCCCCAACCTCTCATCCCTCGCCCCACCCCAATCCCCTGTCCAAGCCCGGAGCCCTCTCCCACACCCTGAACTCATTTCTGGCTCCACCCCAGAGCCCACTGCCCCAGGCAGAGCCCTCACCCCCTCCCATACCCCAACCCCCAATTTCGTGAGCATTCATGGCCCCATACAATTTCCATACCCAGATGTGGCCCTTGGGCCAAAAAATTTGCCCACCCCGATCTAATCCCTAACCACAACTGTACTCAAGGGTTCACTGGTGGAAAGGGGGATTGAAGGAAAACTGCCATATATGAGAGAATTCTTTAATTGTTGAGGATTTATTATTACCAATGAAAATGAAATTAAACACGAAGTTGCTCTTTAACGGAGAAGAGACTTAATTGTGTGATCAACTGAATTATACTGGAGAAATAAAACTTGTCTTGTTTTTCTTTTTGTTAGTAATGTAGGAAATGGGGGCTAATCCTGAAAAGCTTCTTTGATGTAATTTACCCCCCTTGGCCTAAAATGTCCGGCTGTAAAACCTCACTCCAAAGGTTGGGGTGAGGGAATGTGTGTGAGAAATAGAGTAGAGGAGAAAACTGACCCAGTATCGATTTGAATGATTTGTATTTCAAATGGAACTTATTTTGATTAGCTTCAAAGTCAATTTCTACGTCGGTGTGTTAGCAAAAAGAAGGTGGTCAGGGAAAGTGTGGGACCCTTATTGAATGGGGCAGGCAACCTAGGGACAGATGATGTGGATAAAGCTGAAGTGCTCAATGCTTTTTTTTTTTTTTTTTTTTTGCCTCGGTCTTCACAGACACGGGCAGCATAGTATGGGGAGGAGGTGAGCAGCCCTCAGTGGTGAAAGAACAAATTAAGGACTATTTAGAAAAGCTGGACATGACCAAGTCCTTGGTTCTGGATCTAATGTATCTGAGGGTCCGGAGGGAGTTGGCAGATGTGACTGCAGAGCCATTGATCATTATCTTTGAAAACTCATGGCGATTGGGGGAGGTCTCAGATGATTGGAAAAAGGCAAATCTAGTGCTTATATGTCTGCACTGCAATTTTAGTCTTGCAGCCCAAGCCCCATAAGCCTGGGTCAGCTGACCTGGGCTTTAAGACAGGTGCCCTGGGTGTTTTAATCACAGTGTAGACATAAGGAAGCACCCACAGCTGACCCCTGTCACATTAATCAGGGTCATGCAGCTTGGGCTGTAAAGTTACAGTGTATGTGTCTCAGCTCAGGCTCAGTCCCCTGCTCTAGGAGCCCAGAAGATTGGGAGGGAGTTTAGCGAGTGGAAATGGTGAAGTATTGCCCTGGACTCAATGGCATTTCTCCATTGGTCTGTCTGCTTTGCAGCACAGACAATAACACGTCCTGCTGCATTTGTTATTTCAAAGGGCGATTTAGGATTTTCATTCTCACACACGGTGCACAAAGCAGGACTCAATCCTGGGTATAAACTAAACGAGCTGCCCATGGATTCTGGCAGCCAGAATGAGCCATTTGGTGTGAGAGCCCAGACCTGCCCCTGTCCCAGAGGGAGGGGGGTTATCTGTGACAGGCTGGAACACTGACTTATCAGCTCTTAACTCCCAACCTTTCATCAACTCTATTATCAGTGCCTGGGAGCATAGTTTAAACCATACTGGACTGGACCAAAGGTCCATCTAGCTCTCTGTTTTGTCCTCTGACAGTAGCCAATACCAGGTGCTCCTAGAGGTACTCAACAAGGCACCACTGGGAGTTGAACCCAGGATCTCCTGTTTACAAGACAGGTGCTTTAGCCAGCTAAGCCATGGTGCCTGCCTGTGGCTAAGGGATACTCTCTGCCCACACCTGACTCTCTGCCATCCCCAGTGGGGACTGACAAGCTTTCCATGTGTTTGGATTCTGCAAAGCAGAGAAGCAAGTGAGGTTTTCCTTGCAAGCTGTATGTGAGTGAATCTTTGGCCAGGTCTGCACTACAAAGTTATTTCAGCAGAATTATATTGCTCAGTTGTGTGAAAAACACACAACGCTCCCTCGGTCAGCACTCTTCTCTGTCCCAACCCACAGCCCCTCCTATTCCCAGTGCCCCTCAATTCCAACCTCGACGAGAGGCCTAGAGCTTTTTGCAGCAAACTTCAAGCGACAAATTGTCTGTGTAAATGCTGCTGTTCATTATATCACCATAAGTGGCCACCTCCAGTATCCCACAATACCCGCCGTGAACTCGCCTGCCCTGCATTCCTGCTACAGAGGCTGGGCCCCTCCCCTTTCATAGCTCCAGAAAGTTCTGACAGCTGAGCCACTATCTACACCAGGATTAGGTTGATATAACTCCATTGCTTGGGGTGGGGGTTACATTTTTTACACCTCTAAGTAATGTAGTTACACCGACCTAATTATGTAGCGTAGACCTGTGCAAATAATCACTCACACACCTTGGGAGTAAACCTTCCCCTGCTCCTCTGCTTTACAGAATCCAAACACGAGCAAAGCTTGTCAGGGCCCAGTGGGGATTGGCAGAGAGTCAAGTGTGGGCAGACATGATACTTTCAGTAGCAGCAGGCACCATGGCTTAGCTGGTTACAGCACCTGTTTTGTGAACAGGAGATCCTGGGTTCAACTCCCAGCGGTGCTTTGTTGAGTGGCTTTTGGGGTACCTGGCATTGGCTACTGTCAGAAAACAAGATTCAGAGCTAGATGGATCTTTGGTCTGACCCAGAGTGTTTTTTCTTATGGTTTAAATTACACTCACAGGCACTGATAATAGAGTTACTGAAAGTTTGGGTGTTAAGAGCTGGTAGGTCAGTGGTCCAGTCCCCTCAATGCGGTTTCACCATTTCCACTCGCTAAACTCCCTCCCACCCTTCTGGGCTCCTAGAGCAGGGGACTGAGCCTGAGCCCAGACATGGACACTGCAACTTTACTCCAGACCAAGCCGCATGGCCCTGATTAATATGACATAGGCCAGTTGTGAGTGTTTCATTGCACTGGAGACGTAGCCTAACATTATGTCTACACTGTGATTAACACACCCAGGGCACCTGTCCCAAAGCCCAGGTCAGCTGACTCAGGGTTATGGGGCTTGGGCTGCAAGACTATAAAATTACAGTGCAGACAAATGGGCTTGAGCCCAACCTCTGAGGCCCCACGAGGGGTGATGGTGTCTGAGCCCAGGCTTCAGTGTGAACACAAATATCTGCACCACAGTTTTTAGCCCTTCAGCTTTAGCTCCATGAGCCCAAGTCAGATGACCCAGGCCAGCCCTGCTGCCATCTTTATCCCAGGAGAGATGGACTCTAAGGGTACGTCTCCATTGCAATGTAAGCCCAGGTGTGGCACGCTGTGCTCAGAGCAGCACCCTGCAAGCCCCATATTCACCACTCTCATATAATGATGACATGGTTTGTACAAAGTCTGCCTGATGAGGTATCATTTCAAAAGTCTTGCTCTGTTGAACATTAATATCGTGTTGGATTGTGTGTGCTCGCATTGGTTGGGAAGTTATGAAGTTTTGCTCTGTGTGTGTTACTGAGATATGTTATGAGGTTGAGAAATGCCCCCCACCAGCCTTTCAGGTGTGACAATGGAGGAGCCAGACTCGCTGCTGGCCCATTGAAGGGATCCACACTCCCAAGGACTATCCCAGGAACCGTGTACAATGCAGGCTTCTCCGAGATAGCACAGAGACAATGGACACTGCTTGACTCACATGGTAGCAAAGGAGCTTCCTAGCAAGTTGGAAGAAACTATGAAAGAGGGGAAGAGACATCATGACTTGGCCTCTCTCCCCCACAACTCAGCAGCTGGAAACACACCTAGAGGACAAAGACTGAACTGATTCAGAAATCAGAAGAGAATAATAACAATAATACTTTCAAACCGAAGTCCCCATACAGACTAGTATTGGTTTTTCAGTTTGGGGAATTTTGTTTTCTCATTCAGACCTTGCCCAGGGAAGCAGGGAGAAAATGTTTGAGTTGCCTCCTTCAGACCTGCTTGGAATAGACACTAGCTCTGGTTCACTGTTCTGGCCTTGCTCAGGTTGAGGGTATTTTAATAATTTGGGCAGGTCTCAGAGTGTTTGGGGGAGATGATGAGGATGTTCCCTTTTGAGATAAAAACTAAGAAATACAGCACTAGAGAATTTTTTTTAAAGAAATCTGGGATTTAGACATTTTATATAAAGCAAGAGAGTTCTGAGTTTCTGAGAAGGTTTTTGTTTGCAAGAAGCAACATTGTTTGATCTGTCATTGTACCAAAAGGGGAGATGGTTGTCTATAGAAGAGGCATGAAGACTAAATGCATCCAATGAGGATGGGATTCGAACCCATGTGTGCAAAGCACAGTGGATTAGCACTCCATCACCTTAACCACTTGGCCACCTCATCTCAGCTGTCAATGAAGAGACAGGAGGAGACATCTAAGGCCAGCAGAGATAGGGACAATAAGGAGTTTTGAAATACTACGTGGAAGCAGGGGCTGAATGAGCTCCCCCCTCACATCTAGTGAGGAGCTGGGGGAAAGACTTCAGGAACAGACCGTGTTTGCACAGACACACCTACTCTGCCTAGCTATGCAGTGTGATGGGGCCACTTTCCCAAAATGACCAGTTTTGGCTGGTGGCGGGCTACAAATCACTTTAGGATTGAATGGAATGAAATGTTATTATCCTTCCTGCATGAGTGAAGGGCAGCGGAACATACCTAGTCGGTCCTGATGGAGGGGTGGGTGGGTGAGGAATAGCTTTTATTGGAGTGCATAGAAGTGATTGAGAACATTACCCTAAACCAGTGGTCCCCAAACATTTCACACTGTGCCCTCTTAGCCATGGCTGTGGCCCCTCGGAAGCCGCAGTCAAGAACCGAGGCTGGGAGTGGGGCTGTTGCTTGCTGGGGAGAGGGGAGCAGATGGGGGTAAGAGGGTCGAGGCCGAGCTGGGAGCCAGAGGCGCAGGCTGAGGGTGGGGTTGGGGAAGAGCTGGGGCTGAGTGCTGCTCCCTCCATGGGGGCTGGCTCAGGCCCTGAGGTGCCCCCATGAATGTTCCTCTGTGTCCTCCTAGGAGTCATGCCCCACATTTTGGGAACCACTGAACCCTACTCGCTAATCAGGGGCTAGTGATGCCAAAGCCCAGGGAAAGGGAGAACAAGTGCGGGGCCCCCAGCACTGGAGCCATGTGAAGGGGCTGCAGGAGCGGGGCAATGGCTGGTGGCCCAGGGAGTTAAGGGCAAAGGGGGCACAGGAGGGGGCAGGAGTTAGGGGTGAAGGAGGTGCAAGGGCTGGGAATGCAGGAGCTAGCGGTAAAGGAGGAGTGGGGATCGTCCACGGGCAATGGGGAAGTGCCACAGTAAAAGCTTTGCCAAGGGCACCATTTTTCGTAATGCTGGTCTGAGCAAACAATTGAAACTGACCCTTCAGTGAGACCAGAACCATAGCGTAGAAAAGCCCCTTTGTTAAGTAGCTGTGGCTGAGGGCTTAGGGAGATGGGTTAAAAAGCAACGGGTGTCTCTCCGTGGGGGTTTGATTCTTGCCTACTAGGCAAGGCTGGGGTGTGGTGTTTCCATGGCTGTAGTTTCAGTGTCTGATCTGCCACAGGGAGCCAAGTCTAGACATATTTGGAGGCTCTATGCCAGGGTTTCTCAAACTTGCTTTCACCGCAACCCCCTTCTGCCAAAAAAATACTTACTACATGGCCCTGGAAAAAGAGACACACTGGGCAGAGGCAGGGGAGACAAAGCCTGAGCTCTGCCCCAGTGGCTTGAGGGATTCAGCCCTGGGTGGTGGGGCTCAGACTTTTGGCTTCAGCCCCAGGCCCCAACAAGTCAAATGCCAACCCTGGTGACCCCATTAAAACAGGGTTATGACCCACTTTGGGGTCCTGACTCACAGCTTGAGAACCACTGCTCTATGCTGATGGGAGAGAGTTTTCCTGTGGGTGTAGTTAAGCCACTTCCCAAGAGGTGGCAGCTATGTCAGTGGGAGAAGCTATATCGGTGGGTGTGCAAGCTGTGGTGTTTACCACATTTAAGAAGTTTAATCAACCCCCATTTTTAAAACTACCTGTGGTCTGGGAATGGCAAAGGAGCTCGATGAAGCAGGGTCTGTCCTTCAAAGTCCTGGACATCATGATTCCATACTCCTGTTGTCATGGGGGTATAGCTCAGTGGTAGAGTGCTTGACTGCAAATTAAGTGGTTCTTGATTCAAACCACAGTGTTCTCTTATAACCTTCTTTCTTTTTTTTAAAAAAGGAAAACATTTTCATTTCCATTCTCCATTATGTTCAGGAGCTCCACTATACGGGGGTGCTTGTAAACACTCAACATTTCACTATCCAAATGCATAAAAACCTAGCAAAGCTGTCCATCAGCTGAAATCAGTTCCAATCCTCTAAGTGTCTAGTTTATGTTTTCATCAATTAAACAAAGGTATCATATGAATGTACATTTGCAGATCCCTCTTCTCCGGGAGCTATGCTGTGCAGAAGAACAAGAACTACATCCAACTGCAGTTCAGGAGTCTGATGACCAAAGAGCCACCAAATGTTCTAAAGGCTGGAGAAAAATGCCTTCTAGTGAGCTATTGAAAGAGCTCAACCTGATTAGCTTATCAAAAGAAGATTGAAAGGTGACTTCACTGAAGTGTTGAAGGGCCTTAATGGAGAGAAAAGGTTGTGTATTAAAGGGCTCTTTAATCTAGCAGAGAAAGGCATAACAAGACCCAGTGGCTGGAAGGTGAAAAGAGACAAATTCATATTACAAATAAGACACAAATATTCAACAGCGAGGATGATCCACCACAGGAACAAGCTCCCAAGGAAAGTGGTGGATTCTTCATCTCCTGATGTCATTTAATGAAGCCTAGATGCCTTTCTGGAATGTGTTTGCTCTAAAAGTAGCTATTGTGTCATACAGGAGGCCTGTGATATGCAGGGGGTCAGATTAGATGCTCTAATGGTCTCTTCTGGCCATAAAGTTTACTAATTTCTGAAAAACTGAGTGTAGCATTGGGAGCAGCATCTGATGTTTTACTGTCTAACCGGCTTGCTTCCTAGAACGAACGCTCCTTGAGTGGGTGATCCACAGGGAGTAGCTCAAACCTCCAAAGTGCCTGGGCAGGGGCAGGACATTAGCACAGCAAGGGAGGGGTGTGGCAGTGACATCACAAAGGCCTTTTGCAGGACCTCAGACTATTGGTCCAAGGTGGTGGGGAGGTGGTGATCTCACAGAGAGATGCTGACATCAGCCAGGCAGGACAGGGGCAAGGGGCCAGGGAAACCTTAGAGACCCCTGTGGCTTTGCTTCAGCAAGTCTCCTTCTCCAGGTCTCTCTTTGAGGACTGAGAGAGTATTCGGGTTCACGTACATGCGCGCCAGGAGGAACCTCTTTCGAGTTTTCTCCTTCCCTTTTAGTGATTTTACTAGAAAACAGCCTTCCCTGTTTAGAAGGTAAGAGCCTCCTCGAGGTTTGAATCCTGTTCAGTCTGAGCCATCTGGTGACAGTTGAATTCTAGGCACGGAAAACACGAGCTTAAGGAGGCAGAATTTTATTCCGCACCTGGGATTTTGTTCCATAGAATCACTGGGGACATTAGGCTTTGTCCTTTTTGTTTCACCTTTTCCTCCATCCATCCATCCCTCCCTCCCTCCTTTCTCTTCTTTCCAGGAGACCAATAGACATGGCCGTGGTGACAGAGGGGGCTGGGCTCCCAGGGTCTGACCCGGGCTGAGACTGGTTCTGCCCTAGAGGGGTCTCTCCAGCAGGGGGCAGTGTGCCCCACTCACAAACCCACCAGAAGCGCCTTTCTTAGCGGGTCTCCCAGGCCCTCCCCCACCCTGCCCCGAGTTGGGTAACAAAGGGGTAGTACGGGACTCTGGGCCATGTCGCAACCCGGCCCCAGCCCCTCGCTCCCACACGCTGGTGAGTTGGGTAACTGCCGAGGGATTGTACAAGAGAGCGTCAGAGCCAGGGAGAGAACCCAGGAGTCCTGGCTCCCCACCCCCCCGACACACACTCTAACCACTGGACCCCACTCCCCTCCCAGGGCTGGAGATAGAACCCAGGAATTCTGACCACCAAACCTGCCCCCACCCCTGCTCTGACCACTAGACCCCACACTCCCCTTTTAGATTTTAGTCCCGCTGCCTCTTCTATCCACCCACCCCACCTGTCCATCCCTTTGCTGCAGGTTTCTGGGGTGTCACCCCTGCTCTGCACTCCCCCAGTGCAGCCCAAGGCTTTTCCTCCCCCCAACCACACATCCTCTCCCCCTCGTGCTGGATCATTTGCTTGGCCCCCTGCCCCTTCTCGGGGTGCGCTGTGCGGCGTGGCTGGGGATTGTGCAATGGCCCAGCACCAGGCAACACAGAACGGACACCACAGACCCTGCCCCACCTCACCTGAGCTGCTCTCCAGGTGCATCGGAGCCCAGTGCCCCGCACCTTGGCACTCCTGCCCCACAGGGGGTGAGCTGCAGCCCTCGCCACACTCCACAGAGGGGAGAAGGGTCAGGCCAGCCAGCCCTTGTAACATGGGGAAATCACCACCGGGGTCGATGGTATGGGGGCTGCATACGGAGCCCCCATACGGAGAAACAGTTGTTGCGCTGAAAGAGGGCAGCAGAGCATACACACACACACACACACACACACACACACACACAATTGCAAACATACACATGCATGAATGCAGCCACACACACTTGCTAATATACACAAACACCCACACAAATCCAGCCAACATCAACACAACTGCTAACAGATGCAAACACATCACAAATCCAGCCACATGAACACACACACTTGCACAGCCACAAACACAACCCCCACAGCTGTAATAACACCCCCCACCCAACCCCTCACAGAAAACCACACAAACACATGCAGAAATCCATCCATCCATCCACCCACACACACACACTCCATCCCCATTCTGTGCACACACCTTGGGTCACTGCAACACTGAATACTTCAATTGAATGGGAGGCCCAGCACCATGGCTATTCCCTGCCCCCCAGGGCTCACAGGGGGTGGATTGCGGGGGGTACAGGGGGCATGATCCAGTGCCAGCCAAGGGGGGGTTAGAGATGGGATGGGGGGCCGTGGTTTCTGTACCACCTGGTTCCTGGCACAGGCTCCTTCCAGGATTTGCATTTCTTGGTAGTTTTCACCCCATCACCACTTCCTGCCCAGCCCCCCTCCTGTTGTGCAAGGTGGTTCAGGGGGGGATGGGAAGAACCCAGGAGTCTTGGCTCCCAGCCCCACCTGTGCTAACGTACAAGACTCCACTCTAACCCCAGCGCTGGGACTGGAACCTAGGAGTCCTGACACCCATCTTCCTTTCCTCTAACTACTAGACCCCACTCCCGCCCTTTTGGGAAGCCAGGACTCCTGGGTTCTGTCTCCAACTCTGGGAGCAGATTGGGGTCTAGTGGTTAGAGCAGGAGGAGCCAGGACTCCTGGGTTTTACTCTCACTGCTGCTGTGTGACACTGGGCCTCTGTTTCTTCTCCCACTTTTTGGGTATGGAGCCTGTAAACTCTCTGGGGCATGGCTTGTCTCTCACTGTGTCTGGGCAGCGCCTGGCCCAACGGGGGCCTTGATTCTGCCCCAGTCTCTGTAGTTGCTGCTGTTGTACAGATAAATAATCATGGTACTAGAAGCTGTGGCAGTGCGTGAGTGCACCACCATTGCCGTGCAAGGGCTAAATGTGATTCTTATCCTTGTGACACACACACCCCTGTGCACCCTTTCTCCCCCACCCCGCCCAAACTTCACAGTTGTGACTTCACTTCCCAAAAATAGATACACACACACACACACCTGCTCAAACCGCCCCCTTTGCCAATACACCACCAGGGATGTCTAGGTGGGAAGCTCCATGTGGAGCTGCCTGCCAGCAGGGCCGCCCAGAGGATTCCGGGGACCCAGGGTCTTCGGCAGCGGGGGGCCCTTCCGTTCCGGGACCTGCCGCCGAAGTGCCCCGAAGACCCACGGCGGGGCCCCCCCCGCCACCGAATTACCGCTGAAGTGGGACCCGCCGCCGAAGTTGGGGCCCCTGTGGGGCTCGGGGCCTGGGGAAAATTGCCCCTCTTGCCCCACACTCTGGGCGTCCCTGCTTGCCAGTACACTCAGCCTCACTTGGCAGGTAACAAAAGGGATCGAGTGGCCGTCCAGTTTCTGGAGAGTAGCTGACAACGCCCGACCTTCTGCCCTGAGGAGAAACTGAGGTGAGACAAGGCAGAGGAGGTCATTCTTGTATGAGACCAACTTCCGGTGGGGGGGAGAGAGAGAGAGATGCGAAACGCAAGCTGCGCTCTTTCCCCAGCAGCAGGTGGGCCACGCCGTCTCTCTGCTGGCCTGGCTTCCCGGGACGGGACCCGGCTACCAGTACAGGGCAGGCAAGAGCGGCGGCCAGGCGGGCAGGGGGAGGGGCGCGAGCGGAGGGGCGGAGCCGCGTGAGCGGGTATGCAGATCTGTGTGCGAGCAGAGCATTGTGGGAGCGAACGCAGGCTGCCCAGCAGGGCCCGACTTTGGCACCGGGAGCTTGGCGTGGAGAAGGGAGGGGCTCCGGGGGACGCGTCGGGGCAGCTGTCGGCAGTGGGGGCCGGTGTGGGCGAGGCCGGCGGTCGGGGCGCGGCGGTCCGCCCCGTGTGTTATAAGTGCGGGGCGAGCGAGAGCGGGCGGCAGCCGAACAACAGGAACTCAGCCAACTGAGCTATTTATCTGGCAGGGGAGAGCCCATAACCACAAAGGTGGTTTTCCCAGAATGAGGTTTATCCATTGTCTTGTGGGTGTGCTGACCCCTGCGATTTCCCCAAATGATGGAAACTCGACTGCGTAATTTGTGGTAGTGGGGGGCTGCGTTCGTGCTCTCCCCTGGCGATTGGTTGGAACAACAGAAAACCACAAGGGGGTTGCTTAGGCTTAGTGTACTGCCAAGGTGACTCTAAGGAACGCAGTTTTTATCTGTGCCTTTGGGAGTGCTCTTCTCCGCAGGCCCCGTACCTCTGAGCACCTTTGTCGTTCCTCCTTGTGCTGGGGCAAATAGAGAAAAAGCAAAGCTTAGCTCTGAAACTTTACTCGGGCCTTATAAGGCTCTCTCTTTTCTTGGCTTTCCCTGGTCTTTTGCAGCTGGTCTGCTCTCTAGTCCACTTTGGGTGGGGGCTTTAACCGGTGCTTTCTTTGGCTCTAAGGGGAGCTGCCTGCCTGCTCTGCTTCTTTCCCTGCTTGTAGCTTCTTGCCCGGCCCTCCTTCTCAGGCTCTTCCGCCTTTGACGGGAGGACGGCCTGTCCAAAACGCCTGTCCCACCTGGTCCCCTCGTCCAACAGGCAGCCTCGCCCCCTGCCCTGGGGCCGCTTTGGCTTTCGCTGTCTGTTCCTGTCTCTTGGTGGTCACCCTGTCTGTGCTACGGAGACTAGGCTGTCACCACCCCCTGCTGGAGGAGGGCTTTCCGTCGCTTGAGGCCCACCCACCACCTCCCCGAATGCCCTTAGCTACGCTGCGGGTTAGGGCGGCGTGGCCGTGTCACCCAGGAGCGGGTTTTCCCTTTTGCACACCTCTGATGGACGGAGCTGTTTTGACTTAACTGTTCAGCACGCACCGACCCTCGGGCCTGGGCTGCACGGGGAACGTAAATCGGCGTGGCTACATCAGTCCGCGCCTTGGTCGGAAGAATTCTTCCGTCGACCTAGCTCCCGCCTTTCGGGGAGGTGGATGGCCGGCACCAACGAGGAAAACCCTCTCCAGGACCCTTCTCCGGGAACAGTGCCCTTCCGTTTGGGGAGATTATGCTGCTTTAAAAAAGAGAAATTGTTTAACTGCCTTTCTCTGAGGCAAGGTTGACTTTGTATTGCTTCCCTCGTGGCTCCTT
>ML129426.1:81622-122351 GCA_003846335.1 Cuora mccordi | reverse complement strand
TTTGGGTGCTGGGTGCAGGCTCTGGGTTGGGGCAGGGGATTGGGGTGCAGGAGGGGGTAGGGGTGCAGGCTCTGGGTGGGAGTTTGGGGGCAAAAGTGGGTGCAGGGGGAGGGGTGGGCATGCAAGAGGGAGTTAGGAGGAGGGGGTGCGGGATGCAGGATGGGAATGCAGTAGGGGGTGAGGGGTGCAGGCTCTGGAAGGGAGTTTGGGAGTGAGAAGGGGTGTGGGGTTGGAGGTGCAGGAGGAAATTTGGGGGCTGGAGGGTTTGTGTGGGGAGGATACCTGGGTGAAGGCTTTTGAAGTGGATGGGGTGTTTACCTGGGGCAGCCCCTCTGGCAGTGGCTCCTAGGTGGGACAGGCCGGGAGGTCTCCATGTGCTGCTGTTCCCAGGCACCACCCCTGCAGCTTCCTATTGGTCGCAGGGGTGTTTGGGGCGGGGTCAGCGCGCAGCGGCACAACCCCCTCACATGAGCTGCAAGGATGTGCTGGCAGCCATGTGGAACGAGTACGCAGGAAGCTGCTCAGCCTTGCTGCGCTGCTGAGTGGCGGTGGGAGGCCCTGGGCTATTTTAAATCACCCGGGGGTGCCAGGCAAGGCCGGGGGAAGTGCAAGGGGAGTGTGTGTGGTGGTGGTGGGGGGGGGGGAAGGCAGGAAACTTTTCTGGAGCTGGGCCCCCGGGACAGTAATGTTCCTGGTGCCCGGGCACCACAGGCCCATAGAACTGGCCGCCCATTTCTTCACTTCTGAAATTGAGCCCCTGGGCTCTCACCCTCCTGCTTCACCCCATCCTGGTCAGAGACTTTGATGCTCTTCAGGGTCCCATTCATCTCAGCCAGTTATTGCAGCAACTCCAGGCAGCCTCTGCAACCCAGAGCAGGGTCTAGCAGTCACCGGGAACCCAGCACTGGGCAGGCCTTAGGTGAGCACAGAGGAGCGAAGGTTATGACGCAGTTCAGACTGGCCGACGTCAGGGCTCTACCCAGCCAAGCTGCCGTGGAATCCATTTGGGCCCTGTCTCTCTCTGTCTGGGCTTGTCTACACTTGAAATACTACAGTGGCTCCGCTGCAGTGTAGACACTACTTACAGCGATGGGAGTTCCTCCGTCAACCTCACGCTGGCTGCACCGGGGCATAGGTCGGCTTAACTACGTCGCTCAGGGGGGTGGATTTTTCACAACTCTGAGAGTCGTGGTGGGGTCAATCTGCCTAACCTCTGTCATTCCCACGTAAGAGCTGCTGTGTCTCTCCAAAGGCAGCTCCCATCCCAGCCTCCTGTCATCCCAGCCTTCCCCCGGCCCATCACCCTCTGGCAGAGCTGTGGCAGTCAGCACAGTTACCTTTATTCCTAGAGCCCTGGGTGAAGCATTCCATGAGTCTGCCCAGGGTTACTGTCAGAGGAAATGGGAGGACACACTGAGTCACTGGTGTGGGGGGATGGGGACCCTGGTATCGAGATGTGTGGGCAATGGAAACGCACACAGATTGTGCCCAGCATTGGTGTCAGGTACCAGCCTATACCTCCCCAGACCATCCCATTTACCCTTTGTAAATACAGGCACAACCTTAACTTTCCCCCCATCCTGTGGAACTTCCCCAGGGTTTCAAGTTGTTAAAAATCTACATCAATTGCTGAGAGAGCTCTCGGCCAGTTCTTTTAAGACTCCTGGGTGCAAGTTATCTGCTCCTGATTTATTCCAAAGGGAGTGTACAGCACATGACTATTGCTGGTCAAAATGTTTCAGACAGAACAGTTTTCCTTAGGAAAAGGCTGATTCAAAAAAATCGAAAGGTTCCAAGGGTTTTGCATAATTTTCTGATGAAAAATTATCAGAACAATTTGTTTAGATTGAAACGTTTAGTTAGAACTTAATTTTTTTACTTTGTTATGTTGTATTACTGTTTGTAATATACAAGTGAAAACATCTGGAAACATTCTGAACTTATTGAAATGAAATAGTTAGATATGGTCAAACCAAAATCTGTTTTCAATTTTTCCAAAAAAAAATTTGGAATTCCCATTCCATGGTAGTTCTGATTCGTAAGGGAAAAAAATAGAAATTTCAGAATTTCTGAGGGAACAGGAATTCCAGTTTCTGATCAGCCCTTTACATGAGTAACGAGACCCACATCTCCCACTACTCTTCCAGAATCACCCCTTCCAGCTCTGGGATACCTCTCCTCCTGCACCCCAGAATAACCCCTCTCAGTTCTTGGCTCCTCTGTCCCTGAACCCCAGAATCACCCCTTTCCCAGCGCTGAGCCCCATCTCCCCACTGTACCCCGAGAATCACCCCCTCCCAGCTCTGCCATGGACTGAGCCACCAATGCCAGCTAGAAAGCCACAGAGAGCAAATGTGAAGCATCTTCCCCCCTTTTCCCTTCACTTGCCCCCCAGAGAGAGCAGAGGGGTCACAGCCAGATGGGAAATGCCCCACTGGGGCCTCACTCACTTATCTACATGATCCACGATGTCTCTGAGCGCGGTCAGGTCGATCGCGGTCCGGCAGTCTCTGAGCCCAAAGCAGAGGAGAAGGGGCAGCAGCAGGAGTCCAGCCCTGACCATCCGTCCTGGCACCTGCACAAGACCCCACAGCATCAGTGCCCCCGAGCCCTGGGCAAAAACCCTGAGCCCCACAACCCACATTCCCCTAGCCCCTGCTGTGTTACCAACAGGAGATGGGGCAGAGAAGAATCCCCTGGAAGGAACTTCATGGGGTGGGGGTGGGGTGTAGGTGAATGGCAGAGGGGACCCACATGGAATTACTTGGGGCAGGGGGCAGGTGGGCAGGGGCCAGGGCCAGCTCTAGACCCCAGCGCGCCAAGCGCACCAGTCATGCCTGCGGAAGCTTCACCGGAGCCGCGGACCAGCTACAAGAGGTCCCGCGGCGCCGCAGGACCGGCGCCCGGCAGCGCGCCCCCTGCGGCATGCCGCCCTGCTTGGGGCGGCCGGATTCTTAGAGCCGCCCCTGGCAGGGGCAGGTGTCACCCCTGGGGCTCCATGGGCCAGGAGGTGGGAGGACAATGAAGACTCACAAGGGTTTCCATGGGGCAGGAGCAGGAGGTGCCGTCACTCCCTGACAGATGCTCACAGCAGATCCCCAGTGATGGGCTTTCAGCTGAGTCCCTCTCAGCTCCTCTTTATATTGTTCACTCAGCCCCTCCCCTGGCCCCACTGACCACGTGGGGCAGGGGGCGGAGCAGGAGTGGGGGGCAGGTGAGGCAGCCACCAGTTCCCTGCTGTACCAATGGCAACTGCTGGGCTGGGCCAGAGGGGGGCGCTCTGGGGCCAGGGTGTCTGTGGTTTGCTGCAGAACTCAGCTCCTGCCCTGAACACGGACCCAGTTCCCGAGCTGGCCTGGCTGCGCCACAAGAGGCCCTGGGGAGTGACAGGATGCTGGGGCTGACGGCCGAGGCTTGGCATCATGTAGGCCACCGGCCTCGCCCTGTGGAACCACTATGACCCTCAGATCCGTTTCCGCAGTACTCCTTCCTAGGCAGTCATTTCCATTTTCTATGTGTGCGACTGATTGTTCCTTCCTAAGTGGAGTACTTTGCAAGGTGCAAGCAGGGGGTTCGAATGCGACTGGCAGTGGGGTCAGAGCCAGAGCCTGATTTCTGTGCCCCCAGAGTTAATCTAGAGGAGACTGCAGGGATGTGGGGTGGCCTAATGACAAGGGAGGGCACAAGACCTGGGCTCTGTTACAGGTCCCTGCTTCAGTTTCCCCATCTGTACAATGGGGATAATGATCCTGATCTCTGCCATCCTAGGTCCCCTCTGCCCCAGGTAGGGGCTGCAGCCCCTTTCCCAGATTGGTCTGCTGGGCTGGGCCAGAGGGGGGTGCTCTGGGGCCAGGGTATCTGTGGTTTGCTGCAGAACTCAGCTCCTGCCCTGAACACGGACCCAGTTCCCGAGCTGGCCTGGTAGCCCCAGCTCAGGCACCCCCTGAGGCCAGGGAGCCCCACTGCTGGGGTCAGCGCTAAGCCCAGACACTCGCCCCGACCTTCCCCACTGCAATGCCCCTGCCAGTGCCCAACAGGCTGTGGGCAAAGGGGGAGCAGCCAGGCCTCGGGTCAGTGGAGTCACAGCCCCCCGGGTGCTGGGGATGAGCGTATATAGCCTTGGTCCCAGCTGCAGCCAGGTGAGGCCCAGTCTGGTTTGCTTTAGAGAACAGGGGCTGATCAATAGCAGGGAGTGGTCCGGCTGGGATTCGGAGGGTCTGGTTTGGGAAGAGTCCTGTTTTGGTAGGCAGTGGGGAGGTTTGGGTCAAGAGGGGTCGGTTCATAGAAGGGTCTGATCCGGTTTGGGCTGGAATGGAGCCTGGTCCAGTTTGGGGGTTTTGTTCTGGGGAGGGATGTGTTTCTGGTCCAGTTCAGTCTGGAGAGGGATGTGGGTCTGGTCCAGTCCTGGGGTTGGGGGGGTGTCATTCTGGGGAGGGATGTGGAGCAGGTCCAATCTGGAGGGTTGACGAGGTCTTCTGGGGGCACAGCTGGTCCTGATCCTAGTCTCTTCGCCTCTCCGCCTGCAGGGGAGGCCAAGCACGACTAGTGTGAATAACGACACTGTAAATAAACCGTATTAAAATTTTTCATGGTTTTTTATTTTTAAAATGTTTTAAACAGTTTTAAATCTGCCCCAATTTCATGCCAAAATGTAATTCAAGCCCTGGTAGTTCATATGAGTGATGGGAAGGGTGAGCGAGCAGGCAGGTTCCCATTGAGAGGAAGCAGCACATGGCTGGGGTTTGGCTTTAGCTTTTGTTTGCTGGTTTTACCCACCGTGTTCGATTTTGTATTTTTTCCTTTATACACCTCCTTCCGTGGCTTAAACTTGTAAGTACTGTAAATAACACCTGTGCAGCTGTGTGCTGTGTCAAAGACAATGTCTGTGTCTATCTCCTGGCTTTTACAAGCTTTCCCCATGAAGGCCCACAAATAAATTTGGCGCCAGGACCACAAAAGGTTAATCTGGCTGTTGCCGGCCCAAAAGGCCTGAGGCAGCAAACAGTGGTTCGTTGCCCGGTGTGCTGCGTTCCAAATAACACACCAAGGTGGAGAATGCAGAAAAAGTTTATTTGAGCCCAAATAAAGGTGCAAGGGAGACATAGCCATCTCAAATCCTGCACACAGACATAAACTGTGTGTCTCTTCTTATACATGACTTCAACTAGGCATCCTCATTACCCCCCCATTGTCTCCCCCCCCCCCCTTCTATATAGTACACACATTGTATAGTTAACAATTAAATCATCCTTGACAGCAAACAATTCATTTTGTTAGTAACTTTTCAAGGCTGTTAGGTTGGTTTACTTTTGAATTTATTACTTTGCTCTCCCTCCCCTCCTCCTCTTTCTAAACTAAACACAAGTAGGGCCTCTTTTTACTATCTTCTGGTGTCAGTGTTACACTGATAAGAAGCTGTTACACATTCCATTCTCAATTCTGACCTGTGAGTTTAATCAGAGTTTAGACATGGAGGCACTCTGGACAAACATAGCATTAACTTTGGTTCATTCAGGCCTGGTACAGAAAAGCTTTATTAACACTGTGGTTTTCTACCCTCCTGAGTTACCTAGGGTTATGCCTAATGGCACCAACATGGCCCTAGCCAAGAGCAGAGAGGTCACTTTGCCCCCAGAGAAAGGGCTCGGGGCTCAGGAGGGAGGCCCTCGCCAGCTCCCCACTCTCTGCCAGAGGCTGCTCCCTTGGAGGCTGGCGGCCCTGCAGTTCTTGTGCCACCATCTCGGCCGCAAGGGCTGTTTGTTTCTCAAGCCACGGTTGTGCCTGCGGGGGAAGCCCAGCCAGGGCTGAGGCCATGGATAGGTGTGAGGTTCAGTAACAAGGGCTCCTGTCCCGGCCACACAGCTCTTGCGCCACTGTCACCACTGCAAGGGGCCGTTTATTTCCCAAGCCGCGTTTGCGACGGGGGAAGCTTGGACAGTGGGAACGCCCTGTGCCTGGCACGGTGCCGGGGGGTGAGGGGTCTTGCCCAGCCAGGCTGGGCCATGAACTCCTTTTTCACGGCAAGCGCCCCACAGGGACAGGCCCCAGCCCTGTCCCTGAGTGACACGACCTTCCCTGCCCCATTGTTCCCAGTGCGGGCCCAGCTCCCACACGCAGCCTCCCTAGGGCGGGGGCACCGGTTGGGCGCAGATGGGACACGCACCCGATGGCTCCCTGGCTGTTAGGGGCTCAGTGTTTCCCTTCCAAGCCCTGACCCCACACGACCTCCCCTTGGCTGGATGTCCAGCCCTTCCCCACAAGGTCGTCGCTGGCAAGGATGGCACTGGGAGCTCCTGGAGAGCAGGAGGCTGGCGGGGAGTCCAGCCAGCATCCTATTCTTAGCGCGGGGTCCATTGCCAGGACAAGGCTGGGTGTGTCCAGCCGGACTCCTGCGTCCTGGGCCTGCACCCCCTGCATCCAGCCCAGGCCTGGGGCACAGCCAGAGTGAGAGCAACATGGAGCCCCCATCCCTCCAGGGGGCTGCGCTAACCCCGATTCCCCCCGCTGGCCGCATGGCACCTGGCTCCCCAAGGACTCGAGCGCCCTGGAGCCCTGGCCAGTGGCTGTGGCCCTGCTTCAGCCAGCTGGGCGAAGGGTCCCTCGGGGGTCATGGGTCCCTTCCTGAGGAGTGGTGTCCAGGCTGGAAGCCAGGCACCGAGCTGGGGGGCTGCAGGGCAGACTGAGAAACACCTACACAGCCTGCTCCAGGGCCGCCCAGAGGGGGGGGCAAGAGGGGCAATTTGCCCCGGGCCCCACAGGGGCCCCCACCAGAGTTTTTCGGGGGCCCTGGAGCGGGGTACTTCACTCGCTCCGGGGGAGCCGGAAAACTCTTGTGGGGACGGGCCCAGGAGCTTCTTCCGCTCCCCGTCTTCGCCGGCAGGGGGTCCTTCTGCTCTGGGGCGGAAGGACCCCCCGCCGGCGAATTTCTGCCAAAGCGGGGCTCGCCGCCGAAGCGGCGGTCGGGCCTCGGCGGTAATTCGGCGGCGGGGGGCTCCCACCGCGGGTCTCCGGGGCACTTCAGCGGCGGGTCCCGGAACGGAAGGGCCCCCGGAATCCTCTGGGCGGCCCTGACTCCGAGCGTGCTTGAATGAGCTGATGCTAGAAGACCAAGGCCCAGCATCCTCGAATCATCCTGTGGCCTCCGTTGACTCATTTCCTTCTCCCCTGTGAACAGCCTCACCTCATACAGGGTTGGCTGCCTCTGAGGAGATAGAACGGGACCCTGTGGACTACTGGTCTGCATAGTCTACAGCAGTGGTTCTCAAACTTTTGCACTGGTGACCCCTATCCAGTGATGAGCTGGCAAAATTTTAACAACCAGTTCCCCATAAAAAGTTTTGATTTAAGAGGGGGGAGAGGGGGAGGGGCCGTGGCAGGGGGAGACATACTGGTGGGGCTGGGGGCCCCTGCAGGGCCTGGGGCAAATTGCCCCACTAGCCCCCGCCAGCAGCCCTAGAGCTTGCAGCCCCCTCCCTCCTTACCTACCCTAAGCTCAAAGCAGCAGGATGCCTGCGGCTGGCCCCGCTGCAGCTGGGGGGAAGCGGAGGAAGGGCGGGGGGAGCCTCAGCCTCCCCAGCTGGGAATCCTGGGAGCAACAGGATGGTCCGGCCTGCAGACCAGAGTTGTTTGAACACTCCCTGGCCCTTTAACAGCCGGTTCTCCACGGAGGTCTAATTTTAGCAACCGGTTCTTGGGAACCTGTGGGAACCGGCTCCAGCTCACCACTGCCCCTATCACATAGACAGCCTCTGAATGCAACCCCCTTACAAATTAAAAACACTTTGAAATATATTTAACACCATTATAAATGCTGGAGGCAAAGCAGGGTTTGGGGTGGAGGCTGACAGCTCATGACCCACCCCCCATGTAATAACCTTGCAACCCCCTGAGGGGTCTGACCCCCAGTTTAGAACCCCTGCTCTACAGAATACCTGGCCCATTGGAAGTTAAAGCCCTACACTACAAAAAATGGAAAGGCTAATAAATTGGCCCCAAAAGAAGCCCAATCAAAAAAATCCTGAAAGAAAGGAACCAAAATTATTACATTACTACCATTAATCCCAGCTGCTAAATTGCTGCAACTAAGATTGCATGAACTAAAATACCTAACTCTAAAAATTCAAAAATTAAACAAAAACATTGTAAGGGTAATCCAAGAGCTTTCCAGAAGAGAAAAAATAGGCCTGTTGCTCTAAAAAGGGGCCTCAGGACATCTGTAGATGTAATGTGATTAAAACAGACGCTGTTCTGTGTGAACTACAGGAGAAGAAGTTACAAAGTAAATCATCATTGTCGTCATGCCTGGTATGGATAACCAAGTAAAAAACTCCAATAAAAAGGATTACCTATGCTAAAAATAGCCAATTTTGCATGGTAACCAATCAAAAAAGGTACCAATATGGTCCCTTGGAGTGTCCTTCAAAGTTTGCTGACTTTTTCTGAGTAAGTTACATTTTTTATTTAATTTCCCCCCAGCGAGCTACAAGCCACGAGCAGACATTCGACAGCTATTCCTGTCACCAGCTCAGCCTCTCTTTTCTTCTGCTCTGTTTTGACATTAAACACCTGACCGGCAAAACTTTATGGATTACAATGGTCAGAGATCATTTTGCTATTTCTTAGTTGTATTAAAACTCTTTCGTGTTTGCGAATGTATTTTCTGGTAAAGTTTTTTAAAGGCAAACCGCAAGCAACTCTTGCCCTTGTTTTACTGATCTTAACACTTCAAATAGAACTTACTTAGGTTCTAAAATAAAGATCTTGGCTTCACTATTGGCTAGCCTAGATAATAAACTGTATAATGAACACTTTGCTATTTTTAACTTTGAAACTGAAGGTGATACTTCCCAGAGGCCAACAGGAAATAACACCCCAAACCCTTTCCCACACTTATTTTAACCAGTTCAAAGAAAACAACAGAGAGGTGGGGGCGAGTTTCTCTCTGTTCCCTCCATGGCAATGTACTTGTAGCTGATTGAGAAGTCTCTTTCCCTTGTCGGGACCTGCCAAACAGCTGGGGGAAACTGAGGCAGATGGCTCAGGGGTGTAGCCCGGAGAACTGAGGGGACTGAACAACTGCGGCCTTTCTGGTGGCTTAAACCTTTCTGCTTCACTAAAACCTTAAGCCTTTGTCTTAACAAAACATATATCAGTTACTCCTGCCACCATGAATGCCCAATGCTACTGCTAATATCTTACTGGTACCACATATTATAAAATCAACCCTTCAACAACAAAGCCCCTTCAACTTACAAATCACTTTAAATAATGCCATTGCTCTTTAGTATTCTTTACTTTGCAGAATTAAACTGCAAAACCTCTGGCCAGGAGAGAAAAAAACACCTCTAAGACAAAACTCTAAGTCAGGGGTTGGCAAGCTTTCAGAAGTGCTGTGCCGAGTCTTCATTTATTCACTCTAATTTAAGGTTTCGCGTACCAGTAATACATTTTAACGTTTTTAGAAGGTCTCTTTCTATAAGTCTATAATATATAACTAAACTATTGTTGTATGTAAAGTAAATAAGGTTTTTAAAATGTTTAAGAAGCTTCATTTAAAATTAAATTAAAATGCAGAGCTCCCCGGACCGGTGGCCAGGACCCAGGCAGTGTGAGTGCCACTGAAAATCAGCTCATGTGCCACCTTCAGCACCCATGCCATAGGTTGCCTACCTCTGGTCTAAGTCAAACCAGAGCACGAAACAGTAAATACTGGGACCACAGCCAAGAAATTTTCATAGCATACCCCTTTTATAGGACATGGGTGCTTAATCCCTCCTTCTATGTTGAAACTTAGTTTCCTTTCCCACCAAGAAATTGGGGTACTCTTACTTCATAGGTTGGTGTGTGAACCATTGTTGTTTGTCTACAAAAAACCCTATCCATGCTCAAGTCAGTGCTCTGATGCCTGGATCCAAAATCTGCATCAGTTCCATTGGGACGTCAAATTGTAGGGATATTAAAGAAGGTACGAACAGTGACTGATTGTATCTGTCCTGTGAAAGATACTCTATTACTGTGTAAAACTTACAAACAAGTTAATTAACTTTGTTCTTGAAGTGAACACTATGCTACCACCCCTGCTGTGAGCCTTAAGCTGTAATTAATACAATGTAAACAAACGCTATAAGCCGTTAAGTGACTTTCACTTCATTAAAAGCAGCAAAGAATCCTGTGGCACCTTATAGACTAACAGACGTTTTGCAGCATGAGCTTTCGTGGGTGAATACCCACTCCGTTGGATGCAAGTAGTGGAAATTTCCAGGGGCAGGTATATATATGCAAGCAAGAAGCAAGCTAGAGATAACGAGGTTAGTTCAATCAGGGAGGATGAGGCCCTGTTCTAGCAGTTGAGGTGTGAAAACCAAGGGAGGAGAAACTGGTTCTGTAGTGGGCAAGCCATTCACAGTCTTTGTTTAATCTTGAGCTGATGGTGTCAAATTTGCAGATGAACTGAAGCTCAGCAACACTTCAACCTCCCTGGCCACACAATAGCAGATCTTAAGGTGGCCATCCTGCAGCAAAAAAACTTCAGGACCAGACTTCAAAGAGAAACTGCTGAGCTTCAGTTTCTGGACAGTCCGCATCAGGGGGAAGCGCTCTTTCGGCTTCGGATCGCCCCGGTACCGCGAAGGCCCCTTGGCACTGACCGTCGCAGGCACCAATGTCTGCTCGTCACCGTTCCCTCTCCCCGTGGGTCAAGAAACATCATAAGCCTCCTGCTGCTTCGGTGCTGCCTGCACCACAGTTGGAGCACCCGCCTAAGTCAGACCACCCGGCACCGCCAGCTTCAGCACCGTCGATTCCGGTCCTGCAAGGGCCGTCGAGTCCGGTGCCTGAAAGCTCCCTGGCGCACGCTGTGGTCAAGCTCACTCCCTTTTCCACGGTGAGGGAGTTAATCGCGCTGATGTAGTCTGCACTGCCTCAACCCCCGGCACTGCCGGTGCGGGTCATACAGTCAATTGGCAAGCCTGCCCTGCTGAGGCCACCCTCTGTTGGCACCGCTGAGAGGCACCGATCACAATCTCGGTCCCACCGGCGTTCTCGGTCCCGTCGCTGATCCCGGTCCCAACCCCCAATAAATGTAGCATCTTTGCCTTGCCCCTCTTAATAAGATCCTGCTGGTTTTTATTCTATTGGTATAACAATCTTCTCCTGACTGATCGTGCTGGGGGTTCTGCCTGTCTCCAGCACTCTGGACCCTCAGCTACCACCACCACCTGGGACCCCCAATTGATTCAAACTTTATGGAATGGTGAGAACACAACACACTCACTCACTCTCCCCCCCCACTTCCCTCCTCTCTATCCCACCCCTCCTTCCCTCCTCGTGGGTGTTTTTTTGGTTTCTGCAGCAACGCACCATGTACCTAAGCTAAAGACCCTGTGGGGTTTGCTCATCAGGTGGGTTACTACCAGAACAATTGTAACGTTGAAGGTGGGGATAGGGACGTGCTGAACCTGGGACATACGAGGGTGGCAGCGTGGAAGTGCTGCTCGACCCAGCCTGCTCACGGGTGCTCTACTCCAGTGCGGGGCCCATGGCGTATGAGGGTGGCAGCTTGGAAGTGTTGTTTGACCCAGTCTGCTGAGTCCAAGGGCATATAAGAGTGATGGCTTGGAAATGCTACCTGACCTAGCCTACTGAGTCCAGGGGTCAGCTTGAGAGTGCTGATTAACCTGGTCCTCTCAGATGTGCTCGGTTAATGTGTGTGTACTCGTCTGCTTCTGGGGCTGGAAGAACCCAGCCCAGGGGAACCAAGGTCCTGCAGGGTGGCTCCATTGGGAGGGAACTTGCAGCAGAGAGAAGTAGAGCTCCGGAGACCACAAGTGACACAAGCAGCACATTGATAGAAGTAGAACCCCCCCCCCGCCCCAGAAGAGTAACCCTAATAAATGAACGTATCCCAAAGTAACGGGCAAAGCTGGTAACACTGAGGGAACTGAACAACTGCGGCCTTTCTGGCAGCTTAAACCTTTCTGCTTAACTAAAACCTTAAGCCTTAAGGCTTAACAAAAACATATATCAGTTACATCTGCCACCATGAATGCCCAATGCTACTGCTAATATCTTACTGGTACCACATATTATAAGGTTAACCCTTCAACAACAAAGCCCCTTAAATGCACGTATCTCTTTAAATAATACCATTGCTATTTATTATTCTTTATTTTGAAAGATTAAACTGCAAAACCTCTGTCCAGGAAAGAAAAAACACCTGTAAGACAAAACTCTAAGTCAAATCACGGTAAAAACAGCAAATACTGGGTCCACTGCTAAGAGCTATTAAAACTAATTTAGAGTTTTACTTAACTAACTAACTTAAAACAGAGGCACCCATCTGTCGCCCTGACATGGGATCCCAGGAGGTATGCTGTCTGCCAAGGGCCCGTGTCTAAGATGTTACGGAGGGATTGTCGAAGATCATCCAGCCCTCTGATTAGTACCCCATGCTACTCATCCATGTGGGCATGAATGATGCTGCGAGGTATGGCCCATAGGAGATCAGAATTGAGTACAGGGCTCTGGGAGTAAGGGTGAGGGAGTTGGGAGCACAAGTGAAGTTCTCTTCAATCCTTCTGGTCAAAGGTAGGGGCCCAGGCAGAGACAGATGAATCCAGGTGAATGCCTGGCTGTGAGGATGGTGTCGCCAGGAGGGCTTCGGCTTCCTTGACCACGGGATGCTGTTCCAGGAAGAAGGACTGCTCAACAGAGATGGGGTCCACCTATTGAGGAAGGGGAAGAGCATATTTGGCTACAGACTGGCAAACCTAGTGAGGAGGGCTTTAAACTAGGTTCAGTTACAGACCTGTCAGCTTAACTTCTATACCCGGAAAGATAATGGAGCAAATAATGAAGAAATCAATTTGCAAACACCTAGAAAATAGTGAGATGATAAGTAACTGTCACCATGGATAGACACAAGAACAAATTGTGTCAAACCAACCTGATAGCTTTCTTTCACAGGGTAACAAGCCTTGTGGATAGTGGGGAAGCGGTAGATGTGGTATATCTTCACTTTAGTTAGGCTTTTGATACTGTCTCACATGACTTTCTCATAAACAAGCTAGGGAAATACAACCTAGATGGAGCTACTATAAGGTGGGTGCAAAACTGGTTGGAAAATTGTTCTCAGAGTAGTGATCAGGGGTTCACAGTCATGATGGAAGGGCATAATGAGTGGGGTCCTGCAGGGATCGGTTCTGGGTCCGGTTCTGTTCAATATCTTCATCAGTGATTTAGATAATGGCATAAAGAGTGCACTTATAAAGTATGCGGGCGATACCAAGCTGGGAGGGGTTGCAAGTGCTTTGGAGGATAGGATTAAAATTCAAAATGATCTGGGCAAACTGGAGAAATGGTCTGAAGTAAATAGGATGAAATTCAATAAGGACAAATGCAAAGTATTTCACTTGGGAAGGAACAATCAGTTGCACACATACAAAATGGGAAATGACTGCCTAGGAAGGAGTACTGTGGAAAGGGATCTGGGGGTCATAGTGGATCACAAGCTAAATATAAGTGAACAGTGTAACACTGTTGCAAAAAAAGCAAACATCATTCTGGGATGTATTCGCAGGAGTATTGTAAGCAAGACACTACAAGTAATTCTTCCGCTCTACTCGCTGCTGACTAGGCCTCAACTGAAGTATTGTGTCCAGTTCTGGGCACCACATTTCAGGAAAGGTGAGGACGAATTGGAGAAAGTCCATAGAAGAGCAATAAAATTGATTTAAGGTCTAGAAAACATGAGCTATGAGGGAAGATTGAAAAAACTGGTTTTGTTTAGTCTGGAGAAGAGAAGACTGAGAGGGGACATGATAACAATTTTCAAGTACTTAAAAGTTGTTACAAGGAGGAGAGAGAAAAATTATTCTTCTTAACCTCTGAGGATAGGACAAAAAGCAATTGGGTTCAAATTGCTGCAAGGGCGGTTTAGGTTGGACATTAGTAAAAACTTCCTAACTATCAGGGTGGTTAAACACTGGAATAAATTGACTAGGGAGGTTGTGGAATCTCCACCACTGGAAATTTTTAAGAGCAGGTTTGACAAAAACCTGTCAGGGATGGTCTAGATAATACTTAGTCCTGCCATGAGTGCAGGGGACTGGACTAGATGACCTTGCGGTCCCTTCCAATTCTATGATTCTATGAAACTTAAAATTAAAAACTTATGAACTAATAAACTAAAAACAAAAAAGCTTGAAGCTTAAAAACTTAAAAAACAAGTTTTAAAGCTTAGAAATGTTTTTCTTGGCATACCCCTTTTCTAGGGCATGGGTGCTTTAGCCCTCCTACTATGGTTAAACTTAGTTTCCTTACCCACCAAAATATTGGGGTGCACTTACCTCATAGCTGGTATGTTTTTAAGTACAGTATTAATAACTTATATATACATATTAATAACTAATTGGTTATTTTTGTTTTTTCAGTTATTTTGTTTTTTTCCTTGTGATGTACATGTTCAGTTTACAAAGAGCATACACTTAAAAAAGCCCCATATGCCAACCTGTTTTAACACATTTGTTATCTATTGGTGTTAAAGGTTGCAGCTATATATAAAACTCATGCTTTAACTTGTTACTATTCATTTAGGTAAAAGGTCCCAAATATATGTATGTTAACTTTGCCTTAGCTCATCATACAAACTGTGGCCTGTAGGTCTCTTGTGGTACAGAAAAATTACTTTAATAGAAACCTATTATAATACAACAAATAATTAAAACCATAAAAAAATAAAATACCTATAATATATATATGGGCAAGCAAGCAGGCTAGGCCTAGAGGCTACAGGAGCCACTGACAGTCCCCGCCGGTACTCCGATGTGTCTGCCACCCAGGTGAGCCTGCCTTGGCGACCGATGGTCCTTTACACCAAGAATCACTGCAATATTCAGGTTACTCCCAGTCTCAAAGGGCCAGTCACTTACCCCATGTCATTTGCACCTTAGATCTCACACCAAAGACAACACTTGTAGCCAATCCTATAAGAAACTATATACTGTGACACGGTCAGGCCAGATGGCTACAGGAGAGTGTTAGAAGGCAGCTATATTAATCCCAGATTAAACAGGTCCCTTTTCCCTGGGTAAGGTAACAGGGGCAGTTCCAGAACAAGCAGGAACTTGCTGGAAGCAATTAAGGCAGGCAGGCTAATTAGGACACCTCGAGCCAATTAAGAAGAAACTGCTAGAATCAATTAGAACAGGCTGGCTAATCAGGGCACCTGAGATTTAAAAGGACCTCACTTCAGGTTGTGGTGTGCATGCGAGGAGCTGGGAGCAAGAGGCACTAGGTGCTGATAGTGGGAAGTTGTACTGCTGGAGGACTGAGGAGTACAAGCATTATCAGACACCAGGAGAAAGGTCCTGTGGTGAGGATAAAGAAGGTGTTGGGAGGAGGCCATGGGGAAGTAGCCCAGGGAGTTGTAGCTGTCGTGCACCTGTACCAGGAGGCACTCTAGACAGCTGCAGTTCACAGGGCCCTGGGCTGGAACCCGGAGTAGAGGGCGGGCCCGGGTTCCCCCCAAACCTCCCAACTCCTGATCAGACACAGGAGGAGTTGACCCAGACTGTGGGTTCCACCAGAGGGGAAGGTCTCTGGGCTGTTCTGCGACCCACATGGTGAATCTCTGAGGTGAACAAATCCACCAATAAGCGCAGGACCCACCAAGATAGAGGAGGAACTTTGTCACAACTGGTGTCAGGGGTGGGATTTGATGTGCACAACATGGCGGAAGAAGGATGGTGATTTAAAAAAAAAGTTTTTTGTGTTTTTTCCCCACCACAATGGATGACATAGTGCGGGCACTGATACAAGCCACGGCTGTGCAGCAGGAGGCTACCTATGTCCAGGCAGCCGCCCATCAGGAGGCAGTGCGGCTGCAGCAAGAGACTAATCGCCTGCTGATGGACCAGGCTGCTTAGGACCAAGCTATGTTGTGGGAACTGGTAAACCAGGTAAAGACCCTTACAGAGCCGAACCACGGCCATGATGGGACGCAGATCATACGGGCCAGCCATTGGCTGCAGAAAATGATGCGGGAGGATGATGTAGAGGCATACCTTCTGGCCTTTGAGAGGACAGCCCTACGGGAGGCCTGGCCTCGAGATCAGTGGTCTGGCATCCTCGCCCCATTCCTGTGTGGGGAGGCCCAGAAGGCCTACCATGATCTGCCTGAAGAGGCTGCAGCAGACTCCCCCCAGCTGAAAGCAGAGATCCTGGCCAGATCTGGGGTAATGACTGCAGTGCGGGCCCAGCGGTATCATGAGTGGAGGTACCAGGAATACAAAACCCTGCGGTCCCAACTAGAGGTTCTGGTCATCGACCGATACATGATGGGACTGCCACCAGACCTTCATGCCTCGATAATCCAGAACGAACCCTCCAGCTATGATGAGGTTGTTGCACTGGTAGAGAGGCGAAGGACGGCGAGGGAGCTGACCCACCCAGTTAAGGAAGAGGCACCCTGGGTTAAACCAGCAGCACTAAGCCCTAGAGCTCGGGTGACTGGGCCACCAGGAGGGCCCAGGTGGAAAAAGAAAAGGGATGAAGGCCCACCAGAGGCCACAAAGAGTTGGAGCACTGAGGGCGAAGAGGATCGTGATGTTAGATTGCCCAAACCAAGAGACCGGGGAATGCCTAAGGCTCCATACAGATGTTATGCCTGCGGGGAGTGGGGATACATAGCTGCACAGTGTCCTAATGCTGAGGAGCCGAGGCAGTGTAACCTGGGGAACTGGGCAGTTCCATGCTCCCTATTCCACCTTGTGGGGGTCTCACTAACCCCACATATGTACACCAGACAAGTGAAACTAAATGGGGTAGAGACCACGGCACTGGTTGATTCGGGAAATGCTATCATGCTTATCTCAGGGAAGATCATGAAGCGTAGTCAGCTGTTGCAGGCTAAACGTACGGGGATAACATGCGTCCATGGGACAGTTGGTTATTACCCCACCATCCCAGTAAAAATCGAGATCCAAGGGAACACTACTGAGGTAGCAGCAGGTGTAGTCCCTAAACTCCCATACCCGGTGCTCATAGGGAGGGACTTCCTAGGTTTTGGAGACTTACACCCAGTAGGAGGATTGGAGAAAGATGGGAACCCTGAAATTAGTGAGGCATCCACAGCCGACTGTCAACCCCCAGTCTTCTCTGAAATATCCCCAGATTTGTTCTCCACTCCCAGACAGGTAGAAAGACAAAAAAGGAAAGAAGGGCAGTTAAGGTCGTGGGAACCCGAATACTGACCCAAAGCCAGAAGGTCGCTCTCGTAGATAGGCGGATCTGAGCAGCTGAAAAGGAGGCCACCCAGGAGGGAGAAGCACCTGAGTCTGACCCCCACCCTAATGCCTCTGAACCAGTAGAGGCAATAGAGACTGGGCCCCTAGATCTCAGGCAGATTAGCCCCAGGAGAGGAAATTTTGGATGGGACCAGGCTGAAGACTCAAGGTATGACAACATCAGGAAGGAGGTGACCAAAATAGATGGGGTCCCCGTGGAAGGGAAAACCCAGGGCCAGGACCCTACTTCATAATGAAGAAGGATCTCTTATACCGGGTTGCACCAGTACAGGTGCAGAAGGTACAGCAAATCCTAGTACAGGGGTAGGCAACCTATGGCACAGGTGCCGAAGGTGGCACGCGAACTGATTTTCAGTGGCACTCACACTGCCCGGGTCCTGGCCACCGGTCTGGAGGGCTCTGCATTTTAATTTAATTTTAAACAAAGCTTCTTAAACATTTTAAAAACCTTATTTATTTTACATACAACCATAGTTTAGTTATATATTATAGACTTATAGAAAGAGACCTTCTAAAACGTTAAAATGTATTGCCGGCACGTGAAACCTTAAATTAGAGTGAATAAATGAAGACTTGGCACACCACTTCTGAAAGGTTGCCAACCCCTGTCCTAGTACCCCAAAAACACCAGAACACTGTATTAAGTCTCGCCAATAGTCATCTTTTTGGAGGGGCATTTGGGGGTAGAGAAGACTCTGGCATGAATCCTACGATGGTTCTTCTGGCCCAGAATACATGAAGAAGTGGGGAGGTACTGTGCATCCTGCCCAGTGTGTCAGCTGTACAGTCCCCATCCCCATCTGAGGGCACCTTTAGTGCCCCTTCCCATCATAAAGGTCCCCTTTGAGCGAATAGCCATGGACCTAGTGGTACCCCTGGAGAAGACGGCTCGGGGCCACCAATATATACTTGTTGTTTTGGACTATGCTACTCGCTACCCAGAAGCTGTCCCCCTGCGGAACACAGCCTCTAAAATGATAGCCAAAGAACTGCTGGGGATCTTTGCCCGAGGAGGGCTACCAAAGGAGATATTAACAGAACAAGGAACCCCATTTATGTCAAAGCTAATGAAGGACCTCTGTATGCTGCTCCATATACATACCCTGAGAACTTCAGTCTACCATCTGCAGACTGATGGGTTGGTAGAAAGGTTTAACCAAACCCTCAAGGCCACGATAAGGAAGGTGGTAAGTCGGGACGGGAAGGATTGGGACACACTACTACCCTACCCTATGTTCGCTATCCGGGAGGTAACTCAGGCCTCAACTGGGTTTTCCCCCTTCGAGTTATTATACGGGTGTCACCCCCGTGGCATACTAGATATCGCCAAAGAGATCTGGGAAGAGGAACCCAATGAGGAGAGAAATATAATAGAACATGTAATACAGATGCGAGACCGGATAGCCCGGGTCACCCCTACTGTACGGGAACATTTGGAAAAGGCACAGGATGCCCAGAGAACCTATTACAATCACCAGGCAAAAGTCCGACAGTTCCAACCAGGGGATCGGGTTTTTTTGAGTAACAAATTTTTTATTTAATTTCCTCCCAGTGAGCTACAAGCCACTAGCAGACATTCGACATCTATTCCTTTCACCCAGCTCAGCCTTTCTTTTCTTCTGCTCTGTTTTTACATTGAACACCCGACTTACAAAACTTTATGGATTACAATGGTTAGAGATGATTTTGCTATTTCTTAGTTGTACTAAACCTCCTTCGTGTTTGTGAATGTATTTTCTGGCAAAATATTTTTTTTAAAGCCAAACTGTGAGCAACTCTTGCCCTTGTATTATTTATCTTAACACTTAAAATATAACTTAAGTTTTAAAATAAAGAACTTGACTTCACTATTGGCTACCCTAGATAATAAACTGTATAATGAACACTTTGCTGTTTTTAACTTTGAAACTGAAGGTGACTTCACACAAACCAACAGGAAATAACACCCCAAACCATTTCCTACACTTATTTTAACCAGTTCAAAGAAAACAACAGAGGGATGGGGGGAGTTCCCTTCTGCTCCCTCAATGGCTAATGTACTTTTAGCTGATTGAGAAGTCTCCTTCCCTTGTCGGGAGCTGCCAAACAGCTGGGGGGAAACTGAGGCATATGGCTCAGGGGTGCAGCCCAGGAGAACTGAAGGGACTGAACAACTGTGGCCTTTCAAAAAACAAAATTAAAAACAAAAAGAGAGAAAATACATCTGGAACTTAGGCTTTTGCTAGATTTAAAAAACCCACTTATGAAAATTAAACATCAAGAATAACCTTCTTGAGGTCCAGCTTAAAGGTTACAAGCAAAACAAAAAGCATTTGGGGTTAGCACAGAAGAGTCCAGAAGCCAATAAGAAATGAACAGAAATAAACCTAATTGCGTCTTTCTAAACATTCCTGATCTACTTACATATCTGGGTTGTGAAATAAGTAGTTCTAGACAGGATCTGATGATTTTCATATCTGGCCTCCAGCTTCTCACAGCATAACTGCTCCCTGTTCCTCTCTTTCCTGGAGAACAACAACAGCACACAAAGGGAAAGTGTTTTCCAAATTTTAAGACGTTCTAGCCTTCCCCTTGGCTCTTTTGGTCAGGTGCCCACTCCCTTCATTTTATCTAGACTTCTTTAACCCTTTACAGGTAAAGCAAGTAGAGAACAGCTACCAAGAGGGACTTTATAGCTAACTGGCTGGCTGAGTGTCCATAAAAGAGAGCTACACCCCCCCCACCCCCGCTTCATTTATCGCGGTCCTTTAAGGCTAACCCAGGCTAAGTGACCTACAGGAAAAGAAGTAAATAGCCAATATTTGCGTGGTAACCAATCAAAAAAGGTACCTTGGAGTGTCCTGTAACAAACCCAAATTTTTGTTGTACTCCAAAGCAACCTACTTCAATAGGGAACCAAGCAATTTTCCCTAGTCCCACTTTTCAAAACATCACCACCATCCAGTCTGACCCAGCCTATCAGAATTTAATGATCCAAAGTACACCCACATTTCCTGTCTATATTCCCCTGCTGGGGTTACAGTTAGAGTCATTATTGGCTTGTAAGTAATTGGCTCCACAGGTTACTTTATTTCCGTTGGTGCCACCATACCAGTGAGGATGGGAACTGATGCTTTGTCCTCCTTTAACTTTCTTTCTTTTTTTTTTTTTTTTACAATTTGTGTCTCTGTCTGCACCTCTGTGCTTTTTCTTTCTCTTTCTCTTTCTCTTTCTCTCTCTAACAGTGGGCACTTTGGCACTGCTACAAGTCTCATCTCTCTAACATGTCACAAACATTTTTCAACTCCCTGATTCTTTTCAACAGCTGACCACATTTTGATGTAAAACTGCCCAGCGATTTTAAGCTGGCAGCCCAGCCGCTCGATCCTGCCAAAAGCGGGTTTCCTTTCCTGCTTTCTGCACGTGATACTGACTTCTTTCTCCCTTTTGCTTGAACTCCTGCTTCTTTTGAAAAAGGACTAATTGCTTTTCCGACACAACATGTAGCTAGTTTGTTAACTCCTTCAAAGCCTTTTCTTTTTCCTTCAAAGTTTGCTGGGTTTCTTTGAGTAACTTGAATTTTTTATTTAATTCCCCCCCAGTGAGCTACAAGCCATGAGCAGACGTTCGACAGCTATTTCTCTCACCAGCTCAGCCTCTCTTTTGACATTAAACACCTGACTTACAAAACTTTATGGATTACAACGGTCAGAGATGATTTTGCTATTTCTTAGTTGTACTAAACCTCCTTTTAGTTCTTCTTCACGCAGCGCACAGTCAACTTGTGGAACTCCTTACCTGAGGAGGTTGTGAAGGCTAGGACTATAACAATGTTTAAAAGGGGACTGGATAAATTCATGGTGGCTAAGTCCATAAATGGCTATTAGCTAGGATGGGTAAGAATGGTGTCCCTAGCCTCTGTTCGTCAGAGGATGGAGATGGATGGCAGGAGAGAGATCACTTGATCATTGCCTGTTAGGTTCACTCCCTCTGGGGCACCTGGCATTGGCCACTGTCGGTAGACAGATACTGGGCTAGATGGACCTTTGGTCTGACCCGGTACGGCCGTTCTTATGTTCTTATGTCCTTTGTCTTTGTGAATGTATTTTCTGGCAAAGTTTTTTAAAGCCAGACTGCGAGCAACTCTTGCCCTTGTTTTACTGATCTTAACACTTCAAATAGAACTTATGTAGGTTCTAAAATAAAGAACTTGACTTCACTATTGGCTAGCCTAGATAATAAACTGTATAATGAACACTTTGCTGTTTTTAACTTTGAAACTGAAGGTGACTCTTCCCAGAAACCAACAGGAAATAACACCCTAATCTCTTTTCCACACTTATTTTAACAAGTTCAAAGAAAACAACAGAGAGGTGGGGGTGAGTTCCCCTCTGTTCCCTCCATGGCTAATGTACTTGTAACTGATTGAGAAGTCTCTTTCCCTTGTCGGGACCTGCCAAACTGCTGGGGAAAAGTGAGGCAGATGGCTCAGGGGTGCAGCCCTGGAGAGCTGAGGGGACTGAACAATTGCAGCCTTTCTGGCGGCTTAAACCTTTCTGCTTCACTAAAACCTTAAGCCTTTGACTTAACAAAAACATATATCACTTACTCCTGCCACCATGAATGCCCAATGTTACTGCTAATATCTTACTGGTACCACATATTATAAGGTTAAGCTTCAACAACAAAGCACCTTAAATTCAGGAATCACTTTAAATAATACCATTGCTCTTTAGTAGTCTTTATTTTGCAGAATTAAACTGCAAAGCCTCTGGCCAGGAGAGAAAAAACCACCTCTAAGACAAAACTCTAAGTCAAACCACAGTATGAAACAGCAAATACGGGGACCACTGCCAAGAAACTTTCTGAGCATTCCCCTTTTACAGGGCATGGGTGCTTAATCCCTCCTTCTATATTGAAACTTAGTTTCCTTTCCCACCAAAAATTGGGGTACATTTACTTCATAGGCTCGTGTGTTTGTACATGTTAATAACTTATACATACATATTAATAACATGAAATTATTTTTACATTGGTAATTTTTGTTTTTTCAGTTATTTTGGTTTTTGTCCTTGTGATGTACCTGTTAAGTTTACAAAGGGTATAAACTTAAGAAATCCCCTGTGCCAACCTGCTTTAACCCATTTTTTATCTATTGATGTTAAAGGTTGCAGCCATATGTAAAACTCATGCTTTAACCTGATACTATTTAGGTAAAAGGTTTCAAACATATGTATGCAAACTTTGCCTTAGCTCAACATACAAAATGTGACCTGTAGGTCCCTTGCGTTACAGCCAAACTACTTTAATATAAACCTATTATAACCTATTATAATAAAACAAATAATTAAAGCCAGAAAAAAAAACCTATAAAACATATATAGGCCAGCAAGCAGGCTAGCTCTAGAGGCTACAGGAGCCACTGACGGTCCCTCGCTTGGTACTCTGATGTGTCTGCCACCCAGTTGAGCCTGCCTTGGCGACAGATGGTCCTTTTCCCCAAGAATCACAACAATATTCAGGTTACTCCCAGTCCCAAAGGGCCAATCACTTACAACACGTCATTTGCACCGTAGATCTCACACCAAAGACAACACTTGTAGCCAATCCTATAATAAACTATGGACAGATTTATTAACTAGGAAATGGAAACATGAGATTTATTGAGAAGGTTAAAGCAAGTGAACATAGGTACACAATCAAGTTACAATCGTAAGCTTCAAGAGATAATAGAAGGTTCTATATTTAAGCAAACTCTATGTGTCCTTTAAGGCTAACCCAGGCTAAGCAGCTGGGGATCTCTTGCTTATGCCTTGAAAACCTGGCCCCCTGGAGTCCAAGCAACACAGAGGTCCAATTGCTTCTTCTCAGGCATTTTTATCCCCTTTCTCCCTTGTGTGAACTCAGCTGATGGGAAGAATCCACTTGCATGACTCATTTTCATGGGGTGCGGGAGGGGAGAAGGACAGCAGAACAACCAATGACTTTTGTCCTCTTTAATGGCCCGTCCAGTATCGACAGACCTTTCTTGTTGGGCAGGACGTGACACCTTCTGTAGGAGATCAGCCATTCACACTCCAACTCAAATCTGGAAAGTGCCACAGACGGCCTTTTGCTCTAAGAAAGGGCCTCAGGACATCTGTAGATGTAATGTGTTTAAAACAGACACTGTTCTGTGTGAACTACAGGAAAAGAAGTTACAAAATAAATCATCATTGTCATGGCTGGGAAGGCTAAGAAAGTAAAAAACTCTAATGAAAAGGGTAACCGATGCTAAAAATAGCCAATTTTAGGTGGTAACCAATCAAAAAAGGTACCTTGGAGTGTCCTGTCACAAGCCCAAATTTTTGTTTTACTCCAAAGCAACCTACTTTAATAGGGAACCAAGCAATTTTCCCTAGTCTCACTTTTCAAAACATCACCATCATCCAGTTTGACCCAGCCTGTCCGAATTTAACGATCCAAAGTACACCCACATTTCTTGTCTATATTCCCCTGCTGGGATTACAGTTAAAATCATTATTGGCTTGTAAGTAATTCGCTCCACTGGTTGCTTTATTTCCGTTGGTGCCACCATACCAGTGGGGATGGGAAAAGACGGTTACTCACCTTTGTAACTGTTGTTCTTCGAGATGTGTTGCTCATATCGATTCCAATTAGGTGTGCACGCGCCGCGTGCACGTTCGTTGGAAGATTTTTACCCTAGCAACACTCGGTGGGTCGGCTGGGTCGCCCCCTGGAGTGGCGCCGTTATGGCGCTGGATAGATACCCCTGCCGACCAAACAGCCCTTCAGTTCCTTCTTGCCCGCTACTCTGACAGAGGGGAAGGAGGGCGGGTTTGGAATGGATATGAGCAACACATCTCGAAGAACAACAGTTACAAAGGTGAGTAACCGTCTTTTCTTCTTCGAGTGCTTGCTCATATCGATTCCAATTAAGTGACTCCCAAACCTTACCTAGGTGGTGGGGTCAGAGTGAGATTTCACAGAATGTAGAACTGCTGAGCCAAATGCCGCGTCATCTCTGGACTGTTGTACCAATGCATAATGTGACGCAAAGGTGTGGACCGAGGACCAGGTAGCTGCACGACAGATTTCCTGGATGGGTATGTGAGCCAGGAAGGCAGCAGATGAAACCTGAGCCCTGGTAGAATGTGTGGTGAGGTGGCTCATCGGAACATGAGCCAAGTCATAGCAGGTGCGGCTGCACGATGTCACCCAAGATGAAATCCTCTGGGAGGAGACAGGTAGGCCCTTCATTTGATCTGCCACCATGACGAAGAGTTGGGGTGTTTTACAAAAGGGCTTTGTTCACTCGATATAAAATGTGAGAGCCCTACCGACATCTAGGGAGTGCAGTTGCTGCTCTCGGAGTGATGAGTGTGGCTTGTGGAAGAAGACCGGAAGAAAGATATCTTGATTGATATGGAAGGCCGATACCACTTTAGGGAGGAAGGCTGGATGTGGTCGCAGCTGTACCTTGTCCTTGTGAAACACTGTATACGGGGGGTCCACCGTGACAGCCCGAAGCTCGGAGACTCGTCTTGCTGATGTAATGGCTAAGAGGAATGCTGTCTTCCAGGACAGGTACAGCAGCGAGCAGGTTGCTAGTGGCTTGAAGGGAGCAGCCATAAGTTTGGCTAGAACTAGATTGAGGTCCCAGGTTGGGGTGGGTATAAGCGTTCCAATCCCTTGAGGAACCTTTATTGATGATACCGCTAGGCCGTGCTGTTTTAGAAACCAGAGGTAGTTCAAAATGGTAGGAACTGGTACTTCGGTGGGAACAACATTACGTTGGTCGCACCAGCAGGAGAAACGCTTCCACTTCGCCAGATATGTTAACCTAGTGGAAGGTTTCCTACTACCCAGGAGTACTTGTTGTACCGAGGCAGAGCAACGTAACTCGGACTGGCTTAACCATGCAGCAACCATGCTGTGAGGTGAAGAGACTGCAGGTCTGGGTGGTGAAGTCTGCCATGGTCCTGAGTTATGAGATCCGGGCAAAGAGGTAAGGGGATTGGGGTGGGGGCGAAATAAACTAGAGGTGGTATCCGAATTCTACCGTGCATAGGACCCAACGATCCAAAGTTAGTTGGGTCCACGCAGGGAGGAAATAGGAGAGGCGGTTGTAAAAAGAAGGAAAAGGATCCTGGGAAACAACTGGTACGCCGTCCTCGGGCGTGCCTTCAAAAGTTTGGTTTGGGTCCCGCGGGTGGTTTGGGGGGACCCTGATCTTGACCCCCTTGGGGTCCAGACTGCCGTCTGCAATTGCCTCGGCCGCGCCGTCTGCCGAAGTCCTGTCGCGGCCTAGGTGGGGGGTAAGGGCAGTGAGGCTGAGGACGGAAGGACCTGTGCTGAGTCACCGGTGTGTGCATGCCCAGCGAGCGCATGATCACCCTGTTGTCCTTTAGGCTTTGCAGCCTAGGGTCAGTCTTTTCAGAAAATAGGCCTTGGCCGTCAAAGGGCAAGTCCTGTATAGTCTGTTGTAACTCAGGTGGAAGGCCTGACACCTGAAGCCATGATATTCTCCTCATGGCAACTCCTGAAGGCACAGTCCTGGCTGCGGAGTCGGCTGCGTCCAGCGAGGCTTGGAGAGCGGTTCTCGCCACCTTCTTCCCTTCCTCCAAAAGGGCAGCAAACTCCTGGCGGGAGTCTTGGGGAACTAGCTCCGTGAACTTCCCAACTGCTGCCCAGGTGTTATAGTTGTACCGACTAAGCAGGGCTTGTTGGTTTGCCACCCTGAGTTGGAGGCCTCCAGCAGAGTATACTTTGCAGCCCAATAAGTCCATGCGCTGAGCCTCCTTTGACTTTGGAGCAGGAGCTTGCTGGCCATGGCGCTCCCTTTTGTTGACTGATTGCACGACAAGGGAGCAGGGAGGAGAGTGCACGTACAGGTACTCATACCCCTTAGAGGGTACCATGTATTTCTGCTCAACTCCCCTGGCCGTGGGCGGAATAGAGGCTGGAGATTGCCAGATGGTATCGGCGTCTGCCTGAATAGTACAAATAAATGGCAAGGCCACTCTTGTGGGGGTGTCAGCTGATAAAATATCCACCACAGGGTCTTCTATCTCCGGGACCTCCTCCACCTGAAGATTCATATTCTGAGCCACCTGCCTCAGAAGGTCTTGATGGGGCCTCAGGTCAATTGGGGGAGGGCCGGGGGAGGATGTCCCCGCCACCACTTCATCTGGAGAGGAGGAAGAGGGAAGGCCAGGGACAAGAGGGTCCTGTGTGGGCTCTTGTTCCTGGGCGGTGTCAGGCTCAGGTGGGACCTGAAAGTCTGTTGGCGGAATGGGAGCTTCATCCGTACCCGCAGGACGGGGGGCAGCTTACAGTCGCCTCTGGCACCCGGTGTTCAGATGGCACGGAGCGTGATGCTGCTGGGGGCGCACGTTGGGTTGGTGATACGCCCAAGGTGGGCAGAACAACCACTGATGGGGCCCTTGTTCTTGGGCTTGGGTCTCCTGGAAGCCTTGGCTGGGCACGTCTGAGTCACGGTCCTGTGCATAGGAAGCATTGTCCGCGTGAGATGACACTGAGGTGTGTCTAGACGGCCAAGGAGGAGCTGAGAAACCCTGGGAAGGGGCCACGTCTCTAGATGATCTCTCTCGGTGCAGCACCGGAGAACGGTACCGAGCGCCATAACGGTACCGTGAACAAGACTGGGACCTGAAACCGTATCGGTGCCGGGAGGTCGACCGGGATCTCGAAGCTCGATGCCTGCAGCGGCTGCGAGAGGCGCGATGCCGGGAATGGTGCCGGGAGCTGGATCGGTGCCAGAATGGGACGCTGATCAGTGCCGCGAGTGCGACCGGTACTGAGATGGAGAGTGGTGCCGGGACTGCGAGCGGCGTTGGGACCGGGATCGGCGACGGGACCGAGAACGCCGGTGGGACCGAGATTGTGATCGGTGCCTCTCAGCGGTGCCGACAGAGGGTGGCCTCAGCAGGGCAGGCTTGCCAATTGACTGTATGACCCGCACCGGCGGTGCCGGGGGTTGAGGCAGTGCAGACTCCATCAGCGCGATTAACTCCCTCACCGTGGAAAAGAGAGTGGGCTCGACCACAGCGTGTGCCAGGGAGCTTTCAGGCACCGGACTCGACGGCCCTTGCAGGACCAGAATCGACGGTGCCGAAGCTGGCGGTGCCGCAGCAGGCGTCGGTGCCGGATGGTCTGACTTAGGCGGGTGCTCCGACTGTGGTGCAGGCGGCACCGAAGCAGCAGGAGTCTTATGATGTTTCTTGACCCGCGGGGAGAGGGATCGGTGCCAAGCAGACATCGGTGCCGGCGACGGCCAGTGCCGAGGGGCCTTAGTGGTACCGGAGCGATCCGGAGCCGAAAGAGCGCTTCTCTCTGATGTGGACTGTCCAGCGCTCGGTGCCGAGGGCGGTGGAGTAAGAGCTGCCTCCATCAGGAGCTGTTTGAGACAAAAGTCCCGCTCCTTCTTCGTCCTCGGCTTAAAGGCCTTACAGATCCAGCACTTATCTGAGAGATGGGATTCCCCGAGGCACTTAAGGCAGGAGTCGTGGGGATCTCTTGTCGGCATCAGCTTGTGGCAGGCCGAGCACGGTTTGAAGCCCGGTGAACCGGGCATAGGCCCTGGCACCGGGTGCGGGGAAGGGGATAATTCCCGAACTCCTCTGAACTATATACACTAACTATACTACAAACGAATAAAGTTAACTACAACTATATAAATCTGAACCATATACACAAGAATTAACGAGAGAACTACGAGTAGCTAGGGAAGTGGCGATCAGCTAAGCCGCTCTCCACTGTTCCAACGACCGACACAGGAGGTAAGAAGGAACTGAGGGGTGGATGGGTCGGCAGGGGTATATATCCGGCGCCATAACGGTGCCACTCCAGGGGGCGCCCAGACGACCCACCGAGTGTTGCTAGGGTAAAAATCTTCTGACGAATGTGCATGCGGCGCGCGCACACCTAATTGGAATCGATATGAGCAAGCACTCGAAGAAGAAATGATGCTTCGTCCTCCTTTAACTTACTTTCTATTGTTTTTTTTAATTTGTGTCACTGTCTGCACCTCTGTGCTTTCTCTTTCTCTTTCTCTTAACACTGGGCACTTTGGCACTGCTACAAGACTCATCTCTCTAACACGTCACAAACACTTTTCAACTCCCTGATTCTTTTCAACAGCTGACCACGGTTTGATGTAAAACTGCCCAGAGATTTTAAGCTGGCAGCCCAGCCGCTCGCTCCTGCCAAAAGCGTGTTTCCTTTCCTGCTTTCTGCACCTGATACCAACTTCATTCTCCCTTTTTCTTGAACTCCTGCTTCTTTTGAAAAAGGACTAATTGCTTCTCCGACACGACATGTAGCCAATTTGTTAACTCCTTAAAAGCTTTTTCCTTTTCCTTCAAAGTTTGCTGAGTTTTTTGAGTAACTTGAATTTTTTATTTAATTTTCCCCCAGTGAGCTACAAGCCAGAAGCAGACATTCGACAGCTATTCTTGTCACCAGCTCAGCCTCTCTTTTTTTCTGCTCTGTTTTTACATTAAACACCTGACTTACAAAACTTTATGGATTACAATGGTCAGAGATCATTTTGTTATTTCTTAGTTGTATTAAACCTCCTTCATGTTTGCGAATGAATTTTCTAGCAAAATTTTTAAAGCCAAACTGCGAGCAACTCTTGCCCTTGTTTTACTGATCTTAACACTTCAAATAGAACTTACTTAGGTTCTAAAATAAAGAACTTGACTTCACTATTGGCTAGCCTAGATAATAAACTGTATAATGAACACGTTGCTGTTTTTAACTTTGAAACTGAAGGTGACCCTTCCCAGAAACCAACAGGAAATAACGCCCCAAACCCTTTTCCACACTTATTTTAACATGTTCAAAGAAAACAACAGAGGGGTGGGGGCGAGTTCCCCTCTGTTCCCTCCATGGCTAATGTACTTTTAGCTGATTGAGAAGTCTCTTTCCCTTGTCGGGACCTGCCAAACAGCTGGGGGAAACTGAGGCAGATGGCTCATGGTTGCAGCCCTGGAGAGCTGAGGGGACGGAACAACTGCAGCCTTTCTGGAAGCTTAAACCTTTCTGCTTCACTAAAACCTTAAGCCTTTCGGCTTAACAAAAACATATCAGTTACTCCTGCCACCATGAATGCCTAATGCTACTGCTAAGATCTTACTGGTACCATGTATTATAAGGTCAACCCTTCAACAACAAAGCCCCTTAAACTCACAGAGCACTTTAAATAATACCATTGCTCTTTAGTAGTCTTTATTTTGCAGAATTAAACTGCAAAACCTCTGGCCAGGAGAGAAAAAAATACCTCTAAGACAAAACTCTAAGTCAAACCACAGCACGAAACAGCAAATACTGGGACCACTGCCAAGAAACTTTCTTAGCATACCCCTTTTACAGGGCATGGGTGCTTAATCCCTCCTGCTATGTTGAAACTTAGTTTCCTTACCCACCAAAATATTGGGGCACACTTACTTCATAGGCTGGTGTGTTTGTACGTGTTAATAACTTATACATACATATTAATAACATTCAATTATTTTTACATTGGTTAATTTTGTTTTTTCAGTTATTTTGGGTTTTGGCCTTGTGATGTACCTGTTAAGTTTACAAAGGGTATAAACTTAAGAAATCCCCTGTGCCAACCTGCTTTAACCCATTTTTTATCTACTGATGTTAAAGGTTGCAGCCATATGTAAAACTCATGCTTTAACCTGATACTATTTAGGTAAAAGGTTTCAAACATATGTATGCAAACTTTGCCTTAGCTCAACATACAAAATGTGACCTGTAGGTCCCTTGCGTTACAGCCAAACTACTTTAATATAAACCTGTTATAACCTATTATAATAAAACAAATAATTAAAACCATTAAAAAAAATTAAAAATCTAATATATATATAGGCAAGCAAGCAGGCTAGCCCAAGAGGCCACAGGAGCCACTGACAGCCCCCTTTGTACTCCGATGTGTCTGCCACCCAAGTGAGCCTGCCTTGGCGACAGATGGTCCTTTACACCAAGAATCACTGCAATATTCAGGTTACTCCCAGTCCCAAAGGGCCAGTCACTTACCCTACGTCATTTGCACCTTTGATCTCACACCAAAGACAACGCTTGTAGCCAATCCTATAAGAAACCATACACTGTGACAGGGTCAGGCCAGATGGCTGCAGGAGAGTGTTAGAAGGCAGCTATATTAGTCCCAGATTAAACAGGTCCCTTTTCCCTGGGTAAGGTAACAGGGGCAGTTCCAGAACAAGCAGGAACTTGCTGGAACCAATTAAGGCAGGCAGGCAGGCTAATTAGGACACCTGGAGCCAATTAAGAAGAAACTGCTAGAATCAATTAGAACAGGCTGGCTAATCAGGGCACCTGAGATTTAAAAGGACCTCACTTCAGTTTGTGGTGTGCATGTGAGGAGCTGGGAGCAAGAGGCGCAAGGAGCTGATAGTGGGAAGTTGTATTGCTGGAGGACTGAGGAGTACAAGCATTATCAGACATAGAATCATAGAATCATAGAATCATAGAATTCAAGATCAGAAGGGACCATTATGATCATCTAGTCTGACCTCCTGCAAGATGCAGGCCACATAAGCCAATCCCCCCACTCCTTAAGCAAGCGACCCCTGCCCCATGCTTCGGAGGAAGGCGAAAAACCTCCAGGGCCACCGCCAATCTACCCTGGAGGAAAATTCCTTCCCGACCCCAAATATGGCGGTCAGCTGAACCCCGAGCATGCGGGCAAGACTCTCCAGCCATACCCTCCGGAATAAACCTAACAATGTCTTATCATTGACCCATTCTACTAATTACCAGTGTGGCACTTAATTGACCTATTGACTAAACCCGTTATCCTATCATACCATCTCCTCCATAAACTTATCTAGCTTAATCTTGAAGTCATGGAGGTCCTTCGCCCCCACTGTTTCCCTCGGTAGGCTGTTCCAGAATTGCACTCCTCTGACGGTTAGAAACCTTCGTCTAATTTCAAGCCTAAATTTCCTGACTGACAATTTATATCCGTTTGTCCTCGTGTCCACATTAGCACTGAGCTCAAATAATTCCTCTCCTTCCCTTGTATTTATCCCTCTGATATATTTGAAGAGTGCAATCATATCTCCTCTTATCCTTCTTTTGGTTAAGGAAAACAAACCGAGCTCCTCAAGTCTCCTTTCATACGACAGGCCTTCCATTCCTCGGATCATTCTAGTGGCCCTTCTTTGTACCCGTTCCAGTTTTAATTCATCCTTCTTAAACATGGGAGACCAAAACTGCACACAATACTCCAAATGCGGTCTTACCAACGCCTTATATAACGGGACTAGCACCTCCTTATCCCTACTAGAAATACCTCGCCTAATGCATCCCAAGACCGCATTAGCTTTTTTAACGGCCACATCACATTGCCCACTCATGGTCATCCTACGATCAACCAGGACTCCTAGGTCCTTCTCCTCCTCCGTTACTTCCAACTGGTGCGTCCCCAGGTTATAACTAAAGTTCTTATTAGTCATCCCTAAATGCATAACCTTACACTTCCCACTATTGAATTTCATCCTGTTACTAATACTCCAGTTTACCAGGTCATCCAAATCTCCCTGAAGGATATCCCGATCCTTTTCCGAATTTGCAATACCTCCCAACTTGGTGTCATCCGCAAACTTTATCAGCCCACTCCTACTCTTGCTTCCCAGGTCAGCGATAAATAGATTGAATAAAAACGGACCCAAAACCGAACCTTGAGGAACCCCACTTGTAACCCCCCTCCAACCCGACATTTCCCCCTTCAATACGACCCTCTGGAGTCTCCCCTTTAACCAGCTCCTTATCCACCTCTGGATTTTCATTTCGATCCCCATCTTTTCCAGTTTAACCAGGAAGGAAGGAAGGAGGAAGGTCCTGTGGTGAGGATAAAGAAGGTGTTGGGAGGAGGCCATGGGGAAGTAGCCCAGGGAGTTGTAGCTGTCGTGCAGCTGTACCAGGAGACACTCTAGACAGCTGCAATCCACAGGGCCCTGGGCTGGAACCCGGAGTAGAGGGTGGGCCTGGGTTCCCCCCAAACCTCCCAACTCCTGATCAGACATAGGAGGAATTGACTTGGACTGTGGGTTCTACCAGAGGGGAAGGTCTCTGGGCTGTTCCCTGACCCACATGGTGAATCTGTGAGGCGAACAAATCCGCCAATAAGTGCAGGACCCACCAAGATAGAGGAGGAACTTTGTCACAACTGGTGTGAGAGGTGGGATTTGGTGTGCACAGCATGGCGGAAGAAGGAGGGTAATTTAAAAAAAAAAGTTTTTGTTTTTTTTCACCGCAATGGATGACACAGTCCGGGCACTGATACAAGCTACGGCGGCCCAGCAGGAGGCTACCTGTGTTCAGGCAGCCGCCCAACAGGAGGCAGTGTGGCTGCAGCAAGAGACTAATCGCCTGCTGATGGACCAGGCTTCTCCAGACCGGGCTATGTTGCAAGAAACTGGTAAACCAGGTAAAGACCCTTACAGAGCTGAACCGTGGCCATGCTGGGACGCAGATCATATGGGCCAGCCGTTGGCTGCAGAAAATGACGGGGGAGGATGATGTAGAGGCATACCTTCTGGTCTTTGGGAGGACAGACCTACGGGAGGCCTGGCCTCGAGATCAGTGGTCTGGCATCCTCGCCCCATTCCTGTGTGGGGAGGCCCAGAAGGCCTACCATGATCTGCCTGAAGAGGTTGCAGCAGACTACCCCCAGCTGAAAGCAGAGATCCTGGCCAGATCTGGGGTAACGACCGCAGTGTGGGCCCAGCGGTATCACGAGTGGAGGTACCAGGAAGACAAAACCCCATGGTCCCAATTATATGACCTCATTCATCTAGCATGAAAGTGGTTGCGAACGGAGTCCCGGAGTCCAGATGAGATACTAGAGGTTCTGGTCATCGACCGATACATGAGGGAACTACCGCCAGACCTTCATGCCTGGGTAAGCCAGAATAAACCCTCCACCTACGACGAGGTTGTTGCACTGGTAGAGAGGTGAAGGACAGTGAGGGAGCTGACCCTACCAGTTAAGGAAGAGGCACCCCGGGTTAAACTAGCAGCACCAAGCCCTAGAGCTTGGGTGACTGGACCGCCAGGAGGCCAAGATGGAAAAAGAGAGGGGCTGAAGGCCCACCAGAGGCCACAAAGAATCGGAGCACTGAGGGCGAAGAGGATCGTGATGTTAGATTGCCCAAACCAAGAGACCGGGGAATGCCTAAGGCTCCATACAGATGTTATGCCTGCGGGGAGTAGGGACATATAGCTGCACAGTGTCCCAATGCTGAGGAGCCGATGCAGTGTAACCTGGGCAGACCCATGCTCCCTAATCCACCTTGTGGGGGTCTCACTAACCCCACATATGTACACCAGACCAGTGAAACTAAATGTGGTAGAGACCACAGCACTGGTTGATTCAGGGAGTGCTATCATGCTTCTCTCAGGGAAGATCATGAAGTGTAGTCAGCTGCTGCGAGCTAAACGTACGGGGATAACATGCATCCATGGGACAGTTGGTTATTACCCCACCATCCCAGTAAAAATAGACATCCAAAGGAACACTACTGAGGTATCAGCAGGTAAACTCCCATACCCGGTGCTCATAGGTAGGGACTTTCCAGGGTTTGGAGACTTACTCCCAGTAGAGGCATTGGAGAAAGAGGGGAACCCTGAAGTTAGTGAGGCATCCACAACTGACTGTCAACCCCCAGTCTTCTCTGAAATATCCCCAGATTTGTTCCCCACTTCCAGACAGGTAGAAAGACGGAAAAGGAAAGAAGGGCAACTAAGGCTTTGAGAACCTGAATACCTACCCAAAGCCAGAGGGTCACTCTCGTAGGTAGGCGGACCCAAGCAACTGAAAAGGAGGCCACCCGGCAGGGAGAAGCACCTGAGTCTGACCCCCATCCTAATGCCTCTGAACCAGTAGAGGCAACAGAGACTGGGCCCCTAGATCTCAGGCAGATTAACCCCAGGAGAGGAAATTTTGGACGGGACCAGGCTGAACACCCAAGGTATGACAACATCAGGAAGCAGGTGATTGAAATAGATGGGGTCCCCATGGAAGGGAAAACCCAGGGACCAGGACCTTACTTCATAATGAAGAAGAATCTCTTATACCGGGTTGCACCAGTACAGGGGCAGAAAGTACAGCAGATCCTAGTACCTCAAAAACACCAGAACGCTGTATTAAGTCTTGCCCATAGTCATCTATTTGGGGGGCATTTGGGGGTAGAGAAGACCCTGGCATGAATCCTACGACGGTTCTTCTGGCCCGGAGTACATGAAGAAGTGCAGAGGTACTGTGCGTCCTGCCCCGAGTGTCACTGCACAGTCCCCATCCCCACCTGAGGGCACCTTTAGTACCCCTTCCCATCATAGAAGTCCCCTTTGAGCGAATAGCCATGGACCTAGTGGTACCCCTGGAGAAGATAGCTCGGGGCCACCAATATATACTTGTTGTTTTGGACTATGCTACTCGCTACCCAGAAGCCGTCCCCCTGCGGAGCACAGCCTCTAAAGCAATAGCCAAAGGGCTGGTGGGGATCTTCTCCCAAGTGGGGCTACTGAAGGAGATATTAACAGACCAAGGAACCCCATTTATGTCAAAGCTAATGAAGGACCTCTGTACACTGCTCCATATACATACCCTGAGAACTTCAGTCTACCATCCGCAAACTGATGGGTTGGTAGAAAGGTTTAACTGAACCCTCAAGGCTATGATAAGGAAGATGGTAAGTCGGGACGGGAAGGATTGGGACACCCTACCACCCTATCTTATGTTTGCTATCAGGGAGGTACCTCAGGCTTCAACTGCATTTTCCCCCTTAGAGTTATTATATGGGCGTCACCCCTGTGGCATACTAGACATTGCCAAAGAGATCTGGGAAGAGGAACCCAATGAGGAGAGAAATATAATAGAACGTGTAATACAGATGCGAGACCGGATAGCCCAGCTCACCCTATTGTACGGGAACATTTGGAAAAGGCACAGTAGGCCCAGCAAACCCATTACAATCGTCAGGCAAAAGTCCGACAGTTCCAACCAGGGGATTGGGTTTTTTTGAGTAACAAATTTTTTATTTAATTTCCCCCCAGCGAGCTACAAGCCACTAGCAGACATTCGACAGCTATTCCTGTCACCACCTCAGCCTCTCTTTTCCTCCGCTCTGTTTTTACATTAAACACCTGACTTACAAAACTTTATGGATTAGAATGGTCAGAGATCATTTTGTTATTTCTTAGTTGTACTAAACCTCCTTTGTGTTTGTGAATGTATTTTCTGGCAAAGTTTTTTAAAGCCAAACTGCGAGCAACCCTTGCCCTTGTATTATTTATCTTAACACTGAAAATAGAACTTACTTAAGTTTTAAAATAAAGAACTTTACTTCAGCAATTTGCTAGCCTATATAATAAACTGTATAATGAACACTTCGCTGTTTTAAACTTTGAAACTGAAGGTGACCCTTCCCGGAAACCAACAGGAAATAATGCCCCAAACCCTTTTCCACACTTATTTCAACCAGTTCTAAGAAAACAACAGGGGGATGGGGGCGAGTTCTAATACCTACGTAACCAGCATCACAGTGAGCCAGACTGAGCCCAGCTTGGGATTCGTCACAGTTCAGCTGAGACACACGGACCTTGGCACAAGCTGGGACTTGGCCTCCCAGCGTCACACCTGCAATGGAGGAATCCTCTGCCGTGTCTTTGCTGGTTGCTCTGCTGTATTGGACATTCTCAGGGCTGTGGGGATGGAGATCCTGGGGTGAGACAGAGCTGTTCTGAATTTGTACAGCACCTAACACAATGGGGTCCTGGGGCATGATTGGGACTCATAGGAGTACCGTAATGCACCTAATAAATCTTGTACAGCACATAGAACAATGGGACATTGGTCCATGCCTGGGGTTCCCAGGTGCTGTCAAAACACATAATAAATAATATACAGCGCATAGCACTATGAGGTACTTGTCCATCCCTGGGGCTTGTAAGCGCTACCAGAAAATTAATAATAAACAATTGGGCTGCTCAAAAAATTTCTGATGGTGCGTTTTCAATTGGAAAATGCAGTTTCCTTGAAATGGAAACTGGGATTGTGTCAATTTGGATGAAATTTTGTGTCGTTTCATTTTTCCTTCTGAAAAGACTTTGTTTTCCAGTTTATTTTATAGTCTATTCTATTATACATTACATTAGCTATGATGATATATGATTATACTTATATATTAAGTTATAAGTTACATATAAAATAAACCATTCCCCTTTCTGCCTATTACTTGGCTTCTCCTGTCTCAGTCCCAGGAGCCCGGTGCCCCCTGACCCCTCTGTCTCCTGCCCTCTTTCAGTAATGGCGGAGTTAACAGTCAATATGCCTTCACCACCACACTGCCCCATGGCACCTGCAGCAACCCCCAGGATGTGGCCACCTATCTGCACAAGCACCAGCTAAAAGCGATGAGAGAGATGATTCGCCTGTTTGGTGCCCTGTACAACCCACCCAGCGGGAACATCGTGACCACCCGGCCAAAGGAAGTGATTACACCGTGTGGGAAATATACTGAGCACAGCAAGTGGCGTCTGCTCTCCAGCCCAAACAGTCTTGTGGCCCAGCTCACAGCCAGGACCTACGGCCAGAACAGCTGCCTGATCTTATTCACCTTCCTCCACCAAGTGTCTGCGCGAGGCCGAGCGTGCCAACATCATGGGGATAATAATAATTGGAGATAGACCAATCTCCTAGAACTGGAAGGGACTTTAAAGGTCATTGAGTCCAGCCCCCTGCCTTCACTAGCAGGACCAATTTTTGCCCCAGATCCCTAAGTGGCCTTCTCAAGGATTGAACTCATAACCCTGGGTTTAGCAGGTCAATACTCAAACCACTGAGCTATCCCTCCCCCCTGAGGGATGACCAGCACTGCCTTCTCAGCCATCAACAACAACTTCAAGGCCTTCGTGTTCCAGAAGATCTTCGACTATGACATGAAGCCTGAAGTGACCCGCCAGGCCCTGCTGCAGGCCTAGCACCGGCTGCACGATGTGCCCCTGCTGCGCTGCGACAATAACGGCTGCTAGGACTGTGCCGGGGATGATACGCCCAACCCTTGCCTGGCTGGGCAGATATAGACAGTGGAGCGGGGCTGGGAACTGAGTGCGGCTCTTTCTGCCACTGGCCTCCCTCGCTGCCCATGTGCATCTGGCTCGCTGAGTATAATAGAAACACATCCCAACCAGGCACCAAACTCCAATCCAGAACCCCTCTGATGTGTGCCCTAATCTAGAACCCCATCACTGGGTGTGCTCCAGTGTAAAACCTCATCCCCATCTCTGGTTGTACACCAGCCTAGGAGCCCATCCCTGGGTGTGCTCCAGTCTGTGAGCTAGAAGCCCGTCCCTCTCCCCAAGTATGCTCCAATCCAGTCTAGAAGCCATTTTCTTGACATGGATGTGACTTTGCCTTTCCACACAGTGTCTGTCCATTGACCCCAGAGGTGTCATAAAGTTTCCTCAGGGCTGTTTGTGGTGTGTCCAGCCCAGGGACAAAACTTACCAAGGTTTGCACTGATCTGGGATCAGGAGGAAGCTCTCAGAGAGCCAATATTCAAATATCCATCCTGTTCCCTTCCCCCTGTGGCCAGCAGCCCCCGCCCTAAAGCCTCTCCCAGTCAGTCGGGCCAGGAGGAAAGCGGCCCGGCCTTTCCCAGCTGCCTGTGGAAGTGCTCTAAAAACCCTGTCTGGGAGCCTGTCACACCAGGTGTGGGTGTGAGCAACTGTCAGCAGAGACACGGACCCTTTACCGCTCACTGTGGAGCCCCAGGTGAGCCCTCCTAACCTGCACTTATCCCTGCCCCACAGAGCCCCGGAGAGTCTCTCTGCCCCATTGAACCACAGGAGAGTGATTTCTGCCCCCCACCTCCCTCCTGCTCATAGAAACCCTGATGACTCTCCCCAGTCCCTCACCTCTTCCTGTCCCATGTAGGACCAGGGGAGTCCCTATTGCACCCCACCTCCACCCTGCCTCAGGAAGTCCTTTCAGGCACCCATCTATCTTGTCAGGGATTTTCATCCCCTTCCTCCCTTGTGCAAACCCCACTGATGGCAGGAATCCACTTACTGACTCATCTTCGTCGGGGAGGAGGGAGGGCAGAACAGCAAATGGCCTTTGTCCTCTTTAACGACCCACAATGGTCCATTGGTGTCAATGAACCTTTCTTGTTGGGCAGGATGTGACACCTTCTGCTGGAGATCAGTCCTTCCCACTAGTTAATGTCTCTCTCCTGTCTGGTGATTCGCACTGTGATGCTCAAATATTCCTGTACACTATGGGGTACAGATGCTATAAGTGAGATTAATTCACCCAGCAACTCACAAGCACTCAATAAAGTCTAAACCCCAAACAGCTGTTTGGAATTCTAATACCTGTGTGACCAGAACCAATGCCCAGGTGAGCCAGACTGAGCCCAGCTTGGTATTCGTCACAGTTCAGCTGAGATACCTGGACCTTGGCACGAGCTGGGACCTGGTCTGTCAGCGTCACATCTGCAATGGAGGAATCATCTGCCGTGTCTTTGCAGGTTTCTCTGCTGTATTGGATGTTCTCAGGGCTGGGGAATGGAGATCCCCGGGTGAGATGGAGCTGGTCTGAGTTTGTACAGCACCTAACACAATGGGGGCTCAGGGGATGACTGCTTCTCCTAAGTGCTACTAAGTGCTAGCTAAGTGCTAAGTACACCTAATAAATAACATACAGCAGGGAGCGCAATGGGATCCCGGGGCATGACTGGGGCTCCTTGGTGCTACCGTAATACATCTAATAAATAACATACAGCATATAGCACAATCAGGTCCTGGCCCATGACTGGAGGTTCCCAGGCATTACCATTGTTTTTGGATTATCCCATAACTTCGGTGGATGATGGCTACCCCTCCGATACTGTTCAGCTAGTGTTTCCGTGTTCCGGGTGTATTTGTTTTTATGGCTTCTCACTTGGAAGCAAGTCCGATCCTCGGTTTGCAAATGCGATTGCCTGTCTCGCAGCTGTAGCCATTGCTGGGGGCAGGGTTTGAGGCGTTGGCCTTACAACATTCTCTCCTCTCCTGCAGAGACCTCACACCCCTCCTCAGAAGTGGAGCCAGCACAGTGGGATCCTGGTTCAGGCCTCGGGCTCCCAGAGGCTACGGTAACAAACTTAATATACAATATACAGCGCCTAGCGCTATGAGGTGCTGGTCCATGCCTGGGGCTCCTAAGTGCTACCATATAATTAATACTAAATAATAGAGTTGCTCAAAAAATGTCTCATGACGCAGTTTTCGATTGGAAAATGCAGTTTGGTTGAAATGGAAACTGGGATTGTGTCGATTCGGGTGAAATTTTGTGTTGTTTCCTTTTTCCTTTCAAAAAGACTTTTTATTTCCCAATTTATTTCCCAGTCTATGCGATTATAAAGCACATTAGCTTTGATGCTGTAGGATTATACTTACATATTAAGCTCTAAGTTACATATAAAATAAAACATTCCGAACCGGAACAACACAATTCAGTGTTACTAAACCAGAACGGTCTGACTCACCTGAAACAAATTTTGCTTTGAGAATTTTCATGTTGCTGGAAATTTCAAAATTCTCCCAAAATGTGGAACAAAAACACATTTTGAAATCGCAGAATTTCCTGCGAAAGAGACATTTTCCTTCCTGTAAGGCTTTGCGAAACAGCAAACCAGTTAAAAGTCCTTTGCACCACTAGCATGAAGCAGCTGCCATCTAGTGTCCATACAAGGCTATTGCAGGTGACACGTTGCATCTCACTGTTTGCAGTCAACGCAAACTATACTATGGCATGGACAGCATGGAAAACCAGCTCTTGTTGCCCTTAGGAAATGCACCCCTGATAGACTGTGGGGTGCCACCCTGCCCTGGGGCTAAGTGCAGTCAAAGCAGTAAATCAAGGCACGATTAACCAGTCATCCCTGGGAGAAATAGAGGGACGCTCTTATTACAGGTTTCAGAGTAGCAGCCGTGTTAGTCTGTATCCGCAAAAAAACCAGGAGTACTTGTGGCACTTTACAGACTAACACATTTATTTCAGCATGAGCTTTCGTGAGCTACAACCCACTTCTCCTCACACCTTCTATGGGTCATCTTAATTATCACTTCAAAAGTTTTTTTCTCCTGCCGATGATAGCTTATCTCAATTGATTAGACTTTTCCTGTTGTTATAAATACTTCCACCTTGTTGTGTATTTGGTTGTCATGGGTTTTGTTACTATGGCAACTGAGTTAGACTATTAAGGGATAGCTCAGCCGGTTTCAACCGGCTGAGTGAGCTCTCTGTATATTTGTAAATAAAATGGAGGTTTTGGTTAGCTGCCTGCTCTCTGGCCTCAAGTGATTGCTTCCTACACCGGCTGCCCCAAGGATATAACACTGGC
>ML129426.1:34534-81612 GCA_003846335.1 Cuora mccordi | reverse complement strand
GGTCACTGTGGAATAGTGCGCATGAAGGAAATTGCACGAAGCTATTTTTGGTGGCCTAGATTGGACAGTGCTATTGAAGAGAAGGCAAAAGCTTGTATGTCATGTCAGGGTGTAAGAAATGCACCCCAGTGGGCACCCCTACACCCATGGGACTGGCCTGAAAACCCGTGGCAACGTATTCACGTTGACTTTGCTGGCCCCCTTGAAGGAAGCATGTTCTTGGTGGCAGTAGATGCCCATTCTAAATGGCCAGAAGTCTCTATAATGCAGTCCACTACTGCAGAGAGTACTATCCAAAAACTACGAGGACTCTTTAGTCGTTTTGGTCTGCCAGAACAACTTGTGAGCAACAACGGACCGCAGTTCGTCTCTCAGGAGTTTCAAAATTTTATGAAGGCAAATGGGATACACCACATCACGTCAGCACCATATCATCCGTCCACCAACGGATTAGCTGAAAGATTTGTGCAGACAATTAAAAACGCTTTGAAATCAGCAAAGGGACAACACTCCATTCAAAAGCGTCTGGATACCTTCTTACTTTCCTATAGAAACACACCTCATGCTACGACCCAGGCTTCCCCAGCCTTTCTAATGATGGGACGACAGCTGCGCACTTGCTTTGATCTGCTGAAACCTTCTGAACCCAGACAAACTGTGCAACGTCAGCAGCAATATCAAGTCATCAGACGGGCACCCAGAGCAAAAGACCGAACCTTTAGCCCAGGACAGCCAGTTTTGGCTCGGAATTATACTTCCAGAGCTAAATGGGTCCCGGCCACAGTCATCACTCAAACAGGACCTGTTTCCTATACAGTCCGGACTGCAGAGAATCTTACCTGGCGGCGACATGTAGATCAGCTGTTGCCAGGTCATGCCAGTCTTCAGGACCCATCTGCAGTTGAGGGGTCTGACTTCACCCCTCCTGGTGAGACACCGAATCATGAGTCACCTGTTCCTGACTGTTCTCCTCCATTACTGCCGGCAGCTGAGATACCCCTTTGCCCAGCACGAGCTGATACCACCTCCTCACCTATTCGTGCTGCGGACCCTGAGCCCCTAGTACTTTCGGGTGCTACAACACCAGAAGTTCGCCGTAATCCACCTAGAGACAGAAGGCCTCCTCATCGGCTGGATCTTTAGTTAGGGCGAACCCACGGTTATGGGGCAAAATAATCCCCAGGGTTTAGCCGGGAATGGAGGCAGTCTACCCTCCTTCTCTAGTTTAGTGTGTGTTTTATTTAGGGGATGGTCTTGTTAGGGGGGGAGGAATATGTTGTGTATTTGGTTGTCATGGGTTTTGTTACTATGGCAACTGAGTTAGACTATTAAGGGATAGCTCAGCCGGTTTCAACCGGCTGAGTGAGCTCTCTGTATATCTGTAAATAAAATGGAGGTTTTGGTTAGCTGCCTGCTCTCTGGCCTCAAGTGATTGCTTCCTACACCGGCTGCCCCAAGTATATAACACACCTTTTCATGTTCTCTGTATGTATAAATATCTCCTGTCTGTGTGTTCCATTCTATGCATCCAAAGAAGTGAGCTGCAGCTCACGAAAGCTCATGCTGAAATAAATTTGTTAGTCTCTAAAGTGCCACAAGTACTCCTGGTTTTTTTGCTCTTATTACAGCTTGCTTTCCATCTAGAGCGCCAACTGTGAGTCTCCTTCCATGCACGCCCCATGTGCTCTGCTGGGGGCTGTTCTCGAATGCCTGCTCAGCACAGGGTCTCCTGGCCTACTCTGCAGAACAATGGCTGTCTGAGAGACCCATAGGTCCTTGGCAGCTATTTAGCACTGCCAATTTTGGTTGGACGTATTCCTGGAGGTTTCATCACATGACATTATCTTCAATTCAAGATTAATTTTTAATTCTTGGAGACTCCAGGACAATGCTGGAGGGTTTGGCAACCCCACAGCTGCTCCATCCTAGGCACCCTCGCAGCTTGAGACAGTCCCTTTCACATCCCCGGCCTCGCTACTGTCCATCCCTGGATCTAACAACCCTGTTTTTGCCAGTCTGGAGCAGCCTGATTTTCAGAGGGCGGGTGCTCAGGGCTTTGTGTGGATCAAGCCGGGTCTAGACGAGGGTTTGGGGGGAGGTGAGGGGTGATGCCAAGGAGTTAACTTTGGGCGTCATCTTAGTCCATCTGATGACGCCCAAAGCACCTTAGGTGAGCACCCAAAATCACTTTTGAAAATCGTGGCTCACAGTGGGCTCAATCCTGAGGGGTGCGGAGTTCACAGATGGGCGGGGAGGTTGGCGGTGTGGACAGAAATAGGGAGGGAAGGCAGGGTTGTGACAAGGTGAGGATTTTGTGTAAAATTTTTATGATGCCTAGGCATGCCTCAGTTTTCCTCCAGACATTGCACTGCTACCCAGCGGGGGCAAAAGGGTTCACACTGCTCCTGGAACAGCACGTGAGACACAGGTGTGTGTGCATCACCTCGCTGTCTGGGTGGCATGAATAGCTTGTTAACGAACTGGTTGAAACTGGCCCTGATCAACATGGGCCTCAGACGGAGAACAGGAACCCTCTCGACAATTGACTCTCAGTTGCAGGAAGCTCTGGCAGGTGGGGTTGTGAACTCAGCATGGTCCTGCCTAGGAGGTCCCCGGTAGTGGAGAGAGGTAGCAGTAACTCCCTGTCCTACCCTATTCTCCCCCTCCCCCCCCCCGCAGCACAGCTCCCCCTCCTCAATCCTGCCCCACTCACCCCCCACCCAGGGGGGTGCGGACCAGGTGTGGGGGGCTGATCAAAAAAGTTTGGGGACCACGGCACTAAGGAGTCACAGAGAGAGAGGTTGGGTGGAGGTTTGCTCTGGCTTGACCAGAATGGACAGTGCTGTTAATCGGTATTTCTCTGTGCTAACCTCAGAACTGCCCGAGGCTGGGTTCCAGCTGACCAACGAACCCCGCTCTGGTTTGAAAACACGGCCGGGTGTCACTGCAAAAACCTGCTGAGGCACAGGGGCCCCTGAAGAAGTGTCCAAGTCTCTGCCCAGGAGTCCATCTCAGTCGGACTGGCTGGTGTGAAGCGGGAAGGCTGGAGCCCGGCGCTCAGGCTAGGAGGCAGTAAGGCCGAACGGCCCACCCTCAGGCTGAGTGAGATGCAGCGGGGGGCTGGCACGCTGGAGGGCTGAGGCGCTCTAAAAGCTGGGGCAGAGCACCGATCCTGTAGATTTGTGACAGAGCTCTAGGCTAAGAGAAGGGGACATGTCCCCAGTGGAGCTGTGAGCATAACTGATTTGGCAGTTCGCCGGCCATTCTGGGAGAAAAACGTCATTTTGGGCTGACCAAAAACCAAATTAAACAAAATGTTCAGCAACACAAAAAGCCAAGACTGGACGACAGGGGATGGATCACTGGATAATTTCCATGTTCTGTTCATTCCCTCTGAAGCACCCGGCATTGGCCACTGTCGGAAGACAGGATACTGGGCTAGATGGACCCTTCGTCTGACCCAGGATGGCCGTTCTGTTAATTGGAGCTCGCCCACAATCAAACAAAATGACTCCTTTTACTTTCCATTATAATACTAATTAACATGAAACTGCCCTTTCCCCAAATTATACTTCCGCCACCTTCTTATTGGCTCTTTATATTACACGTTATTTAGATTAACATCTGCACCAACGTCCTTCCCATATTACCAATATAGATATTAACAAAACACTCACAATCATAGGCACCAACTCCGTAGGTGCTCTGGAGCTCAAGCACCATGGGAGAAAAAAAGTAGTGGGTGCTCAGCACCCAGGAGCCAGAACTTGAGTGTGGAATGTGATGAGTTCTGTGCTGCTAACAACTTCTGCCCTTGGGGCGGGGAGTTTGTTTATAAACAGAGGCAGGGTGATTAAGATAACAAAAGGCTTGTCACTAAATTAATTTAAAGATCGTTAGATGATCCTGAAAGCATTGCCAGGCACTCCAGTTAAAAGATAGGAAACAAAGGGTAGGTATAAATGGTCCGTTTTCAGAATGAAGAGGGGTAAATAGTGGTGTCCCCCAGGGGGTCTGTTCTGGGACCAGTCCTATTCAACATATTCCTAAATGATCTGGAAAAGGGGGTAAACAGTGAGGTGGCAAAGTTTGCAGATGATACAAAATTACTCAAGATAGTTAAGTCTAAAGCAGACTGCAGAGAGTTACAAAGGGATCTCACCAAACTGGGTGACTGGGCAATAAAATGGCCGATGAAATTCAATGTTAAATGCAAAGCACTGCACATTGGAAAAAAATAATCCCAACTATATATGCAAAATGATGGTTCCTAAATTAGCTGTCAGCCATCAGGAAAGAAATCTTGGAGTCATCTGCAGTACCCTGGAAGCACTATGTGTTCCGGTTCCGGCAGAGCGGCTCCAGGCAGCGCGGTGAGGGGGCAGAGAGCAGGGAGGGGGTGTTGGAAGAGGGCAGGGGAGTTCAGGGGGTTGTGGGGAGGTGGATAGGGGTGGGGCGGTCAGAGGGCAGGGAACAGGGGGATTGAATGAGGGCAAGGGTCCCGGGGGGCAGTCAGGAAGGAGCAGGGGTTGGATGGGGCAGTGCGGGGCAGGCAGGGGCGGGGGGGCCGGGGGATGGATGGGGCAGGAGTCCCGGGTGGGTGGGTGGGGTGGCCACGACCCCCTCATGGGGTAAGGAGGAGGGAACCTGTTGTTTATATTTTGGCAGCTCCTCACTGGATATGGGTGGTTGGACTCGGGCCCACGGAATGCAGTGTAGGCGCTCAAGCACTAGGTTAACACACCCCGGTCTGCTAACTCGAGTTCTACTAGCCCTGGGCTCACACTGCAGGGTAGACAGACCCCTTCCTGCCCAGCATGCTGGCTTTTGTGGATCCTATTCTCAGGTGCCCGTCTCTCCCTTTCATTATATAGGGACCGTAGGTGCTGGCTGAAAGTTAGACATCGCAATGCCTGCGTTTGCATTCTGATTGGGGATGGGAACATTGTTCAAAATGTCAAAAGTTTTCACAGGCCAGGAAAATCAGTTCCCACCCTGACCTAGAACTGAGTACCCTTGAAAACCCTTGAAAAGCCGGCTACTTCATTTAGGCTCCTTAATGGGAGCTGAGCGCTTCGGAAAACCTGGTGTTTTGCGCCTCTGATTCTGACAGGCTTCAAAGATGAAGACGCCAGGGCTTGTAAAGGAAATACAAACACCGTCCCCTTCCACATTTTTCATTTTGATATTCATCTCAGTCGATACCACGCGGCCCACAGGTGCTGACTTTTGGTTTTGCCGGTAGGTGCCTCATCTCCTCCCCACCCCCTCCCCCAATGCACCCCCCCACCTCTTCCTGCCCCCTTAGGGTGACCAGATGTCCTGATTTTATAGGGACAGTCCTGATTTGGGGGTCTTTTTCTTGTATACGCTTCTATTACCCCCCACCCCCATTCCAATTTTTCACACTTGCTGTCTGGTCACCCTATGCCCCCTCCTCCAAGAGCCCCTGCCCTGAGTGCCTCCCACCTGCTCCTCTCTGCCCCCTCTCCCGAGGCCGCCCGCCCCACCGCTCGCTCCTTTCTGCCCCCTCTTGCCTTAAGGGCGAGTGATGAGGGGAGGAGGCGGCGAGGACTGAGTGGCCGGGCTGCCAAACAGCTGCTGGGCGGGGCCGTGGAACAGCTGATCGGTGGGGCCTCCTAACAGCTGATCTGCAGCCAGCTCTGGGTCAGCCATGGAACTACTGTTGCCGGTAGGTGCTGAGCACCCCCTATTCTTTTCCCCTGAGCGCTTGAGCCCCGGAGCACTGACAGAGTCAGCGCCAATGACACCTGCCACTAAGTTTTCAGCTTTTGTTCTGCTTCCGCGAAAGTTGTTGGCTGGAGGTTTGGAGTGGGTGCGTTTGGGGTCGTAATGTACTGGAATTAAGGCAGGATCTCTCTAAGTAGTTTGAGCACCCTTCGGGGTCATTCCTCTCTTCTGGGGGGGCAGAAGCCACCCGACCCAACCAATCAGCAGTGGGTATATGTAGCCAGGCCTCATATCTCTCTAATAAGATTCCAGGATGCTTGTCGTGTCTAGTTGTGCTGCAGTCGCATGTCAGATTGCAGCGTAGACATTCCCTTAAAATGACAGCACTTTAAACAAAGAGATTTATCGTTGCGGAACATTGTTATGCTGGAGGATGTTCATGTCTGCCATCAAGCGGGTCTTTGATTTACAGGCAACCACAAACCTGGTTAAAGCCCAAGCTGTGCACCCTTCTTTCAGGCTAAAATGAAGAAGCAATTAAAGCCCCTGTGTGTAGTGATAGCTAGAACAATGGGAGGCTACCGCCCAAGGCACTAGACCACGGAGGTGAGACACTTGGTCTGAGGGGTTTCCCTGATTGCAAAAGCAGGACCGTGGGGACCAATTGGTTGTGTTTGTGTGTGAGAGAGGCAGAAAGCCAGCAGACAGCCAGCAGAAGCAGTCGTGAACATGGCCCTGAAAAGAAGCCTGGACAGAGATCTTCTGGCATACAGGACTGGCTGGGGAGGCAGATGTGGATTTCTGAGCAAAGAAGCTGCCTGTTCTTTGTTCCTACTGTATTTGGGAAAACAAGGCCCTTGTGTCTACTATCTATAAACAAACAAGGAAATACCTGACCTGCTGTTACATTCTGGGGACTGCTCAGACCAGCTTTGGGACCCTTGTGCCATGGGGCTCTGCTGCGGATCTCCGACACTGGCAGCCAGCCCACAAGCCAAGGTCTCACCCTGGCTCTCACCAGCCCTGGTAATCTTTGCAGGGGGACAACAACATCCCCTCTACTGCTGAGTTCCCCAAATCTGTCTTCCTTGAGGTCTTACTTACCAGACACTCGGACTGTTCCCCTCCTGTTCGTCACTCCTGAAGGTGTGAAACCAGCCCCCCAGCCGCCTGCTTACTTTGGTGCACCCAGGCTGCGCCGTTTGCGCCCCACAGACCCGTTTGGGATGAAAATAAACACAACGTTTATTTAATAGAGAACTCCCAGATTCAGAGACAGGAAAGCAATGACATACAGGTGACATAGAACATAAACCGAAAGCCGCAGCCTCAGGTGTGACACTTTCCTATTAGATGAAATCCCGTTTCTCGTGACAGATACCTAGTGCCTGAAACGAGCTTCCCAGCTTCCCCCGAAAAGATCCAGCATTCACGGGCGTCCTCCCATCTCAAGACTGTCTCCCAAGTTCTGGATCCAAACCCTCCATCCCAAGGCTGTTTTTAAAAGGCTTAGGGGCTTAGGGTTTTTTTTATTATCTCAGCCCACGGTGGTGCCTGGCAAATCAAAATGGGGAAACTCTTTCCTGACTGAAAGAGTCCAGTGGACAGCAACAAAAACGATTAGGGGGCTGGAGCACATGACTTATGAGGAGAGGCTGAGGGAACTGGGATTGTTTAGTCTGCAGAAGAGAAGAGTGAGGGGGGATTTGATAGCTGCTTTCAACTACCTGAAAGGGGGTTCCAAAGAGGATGGATCTAGACTGTTCTCAGTGGTGGCAGATGACAGAACAAGAAGTAATGGTCTCAAGTTGCAGTGGAGGAGGTTTAGGTTGGATATTAGGAAAAACTTTTTCACTAGGAGGGTGGTGAAGCACTAGGGTTACCTAGGGAGGTGGTGGAATCTCCTTCCTTAGAGGTTTTTAAGGTCAGGCTTGACAAAGCCCTGGCTGGGATGATTTAGTTGGGAATTGGTCGTGCTTTGAGCAGGGGGTTGGACTAGAACCTCCTGAGGTCCCTTCCAACCCTGAGATTCTATGATTCTATGATTTGATGCACTTCACAATTTCAGGTTGTCTTCCTTGGTTTTCCATTTGGTCTCACGGTCCAACATTGTCTTACCCTGGGGCTGGGTGACAGAAAGAAACTTGAAACCATTTTTGCGTAAATGACAGGTTTGGGAAGTACCTGTGTCTGCTTGCCTCAGTGAGCAGTAAAGCTCACAGATTCTGAGCCCAGTTTTCTATACACACGAAGACATACATTCATAACCTCCACATAGCTCATACGGACCATCAAATACAGAGCATAACAAGCTTTCACAAAGGACCTCACCCTGTTGTGTATTTGGTTGTTGTGGTAATAGCACCTTGTTGTTGCTATGGCAATTGAGTTAGATTATTAGGCAATAGCTCAGCCGGTTTTGGCTGGTTTGGTTAGTTCAGTGGGTGTAAATAAATGGTTGCTTTTTAAGGCTTACAGCTCTCCAGTGATTCCTTGTTAAACCTGCTGTCCCCAAAGATAAAACAAAGTGGCGATGAGGGTGGGATCCCTGTGCTGCCCCAGCAACGGAAGGAAGTAGAAGTGAAGGTAAAGAAAAAACAACACAACAACTACCAAATTCTTTTAGCTGCTGCTTGTTGGCACTGACTGTGAAATTGAAACTAAAGCCATGGCTACACGTACAGGCCACTGGAACCTTTTGAGGAGAATATAGTGCAGCGGGCAGCATGTGTATACTGAGCGTTTTCAATTTTTTGTTATTGCAAATGACACTACAGAAGCGAAGAACGTGCCGATATTCTTATGTGTTGTAGGGGCTAAAACCTACTCCCTGCTACACAGCTTACTACACCCTGTGAAGCCTGAGACCAAATCTTACAGTGACATTGTGGAAATCCGGGGGTCCCATTTCCCCCCCAAACCACTGGTAATTGCTGAAAGATATCGGTTCCACAAAAGAGACCAGAAAGAAGATGAAACAGTTGTACAATTTGTAGCAACTTTGAGAAAGCTAGCAGAACACTGTGAATTTCAGGAGATGTTAAATGATGCCCTGCGTGACAGGTTAGTGTGTGGCCTGCACAGTGAAGCTATATGGAAGCGCCTATTGACAGAGGCTCAGCTTACCTTACAGAAGGCCGTTGATATTGCTGTCTTCATGGAACTGGCTACAAAGGAGGCGCAATCCATCGGTGCATCCCCTAGGGTGCATAAAGTGTCACAAGAACCTATCCACAAAACTGTGGGGAGTCAGGAATGTTACCATTGTGGTAAGCCGAGTCACCAGGCATCAGAATGCTGCTGTAAGGACCTCTGACGTCAATTTTTGGACCCTACACAGGCATTCCCCCATTAGCTGCTAGTTGTATGCAATGTTGGGCATTGTTACTTTCAGCACACACATATGAAATCAAATATTGGAAATCCACTCTGCATGGCAATGCAGATGGTCTCTCAAGGTTGCCTTTGCCAGTCAAACACCAAGATAGTGCCCAAAAGGAAATCTTCTACTTTGAACAGGTAGAGAATACACCCATCACTGCTACTCAGGTAAAGAAGGCAACTTGCGTTGACCCAGTATTGTCCCAAGTTATGGACCTTGTGATGCACAGCAAATCTCGATGAACTTCTCCGGTCTCACTCGACCTTGTTACCTACATGTCCAAGAGGATGGAATTATCAATCCAATCTGGTTGTTTGTTGTGGGGGAGACGTGTCATTATACCACCACCACTGAGATCATAGATGTTAGAACAGCTCCATTCCGGTCACTGTGGAATAGTGCGCATGAAGGAAATTACACAAAGCTATTTTTGGTGGCCTGGATTGAACAGTGCTATTGAAAAGAAGGCAAGAGCTTGTATGTCATGTCAGGGTGTGAGTAATGCACCCCAGTGGGTGCGCCTACACCCATGGGATTGGCCTGAAAACCCATGGAAACAGATTCACGTTGACTTTGCTGGCCCCCTTGAAGGAAGCATGTTCTTGGTGGTGGTAGATGCCCATTCTAAATGGGCAGAAGTCTCTATAATGCAGTCCACTACTGCAGAGAGTACTATCCAAAAACTATGGGCACTCTTTAGTCATTTTGGTCTGCCAGAACAACTTGTGAGAGACGACAGACTGCAGTTCATCTTTTATGAAGGCAAATGGGATACACCACATCACAAGCTTTGAAATCGGCAACGGGACAACACTCCACTCAAAAGTGTGTGGACACCTTCTTACTTTCCTACAGAAATACCTCATGGTACGACCAAGGCATCCCTGGCCTTTCTAATGATGGGACAACAGCTGCACATTTGCTTTGATCTGCTGAAACCTTCTGAACCCCGACAAATTGTGCAACATCAGCAGCAATATCTAGTCATCAGACAGGCACCAAGAGCAAAAGACCGAACCTTTAGCTCGGGACAGCCAGTTTTGGCTCGGAATTATACTTCTGGAGCTAAATGGGTCCCTGCCACGATCATCACTCAGACAGGACCGGTTTCCTACACAATCCGGACTGCAGAGACTCTCACCTGGCAGCGACATTTAGATCAGCTGTTGCCAGGTCACACCAGTCCTCAGGACACATCTTCAGTTGAGTTGTCTGACTTCACCTCTTCTGGCAAGACACCGAATCAAGAATCCCCTGTTCCTGACCGTTCTCCTCCATTACTGCCAGTGGCTGAGATACCCGCTTGCCCGGGACTAGATGATACCATCTCCTCACCCGTGCACACTACAAACCCTGAGCCCATTGTCAGGCCCGCGCCCAAGACACTTGCGGGTGCCACAACACAAGAAATTTGCCGTAATCCACCTAGAGACAGAAGCAGGGCCGGCTTTAGGAAGTGCGGGGCCCAATTTGAACATTTTTGGCGGGGCCCCGGCAGGGATGACTAAAAAAAAAAACCATGTAAAAAAAAGCCTTTCATTTCTTAGCAACCGGTTCCCTGTAAAAAGTTCTGCTTTAAGGGATGTGCCACAGTATGTATTTTTTGTACCAATAGGGTTACCATACGTCCATATTTTAAAAAATTGCTCCCGGATGGCGATTTAAGAACCAAAAAGCTGGACATGTCTGGGAAAATACAGATGTACGTTAACCAGACCTAAAGTTCTTTTTTAAAAAGATGAGCCTGAACTAGAACTGAGCTCCGTTTCACGTGTGTGGATCCTCGCCACTCCCTGGGGGTGTGCTAGGGTGTCCAGATGTCCAGATTTTATAGGGACAGTCCCGATTTGGGGTTCTTTTTCTTATATAGGCTCCTGTTACCCCCCACCCCTGTTCCAATTTTTCACATTTGCTCTCTGGACACCCTAGGGTGTGCCCATGTGTGGGTCCCAGCTGCTCCCTGCCCCCCCTCATTGAAGCAGGGTTACTGCCCTGGGAACTGCAGGGCAGCAGTGGACATGGGGCTGGCTGGAGGCAGGGCAGGGGCTGACTGGAGGTAGGGTCTGGCTGCAAGCAGGGCAAGGGGTGTGGGGCTGGCTGAAGACAGGGGTGTGTGGGGTGGGCTGACTGGCTTCAGGCAGGGATGCAGGGGTGTGTGGGAAGGGTTGGCAGCGCTGGAGACAGAGGAGTGCGGGACTGGCTGGCTTCAGGCAGGGGCGTGTGGCAGGGGTTGTCTGGAGACAGGGCAGGAGGTGCGGGGCTGGTGCGGGCAGGGGCTGGCTGCAGGCAGGGCAGGGAGTGCGGGGCTGGGTGCAGGCAGGGGCTGGGTGCAGGCAGGGGGTGCGGGTACAGGGGGTACCGCCCACCCTGTACGGTAAGTGCCTCCTCCTCCTCCCTCCCCCACCAGGGTAGCAGCAGCAGCAGCCTGGGGCTCGGGGGCTATTTAAAGGGCCCGGGGCTCCCCTGCTTCTACAGCCGCGGCCCTTTAAATAGCCACGGGAGCCTTGGCAAAGCAGTGGGGTTCCAGGGGCTATTTAAAGGGCTGGGGCAGTAGAAGCAAGGGGAGCCCCAGACTTTTTAAATAGCCCCCAGGGCTCTAGCAGTGGGGCTCTGGTGGCAATTTAAAGGGCCTGAGGCTCCAGTCCCTGCTGGGAGCCCCAGGCCCTTTAAATTGCCCCCTGGGGAAGTTGGGCCACCCCGGTACAGCGCACTGTCAGGGCTTGTGTGCGGGGCCCTCTTAGGCGCGGGGCCCGATTCGGGGGAATTGGTTGAATTGGCCTAAAGCCGGCCCTGGACAGAAGGCATCCTCAATGCTGGATCTTTAGCTAGGACGAACCCACGGTTATGGGGCAAAATAATCCCCAGGGTTTAGCCGGGAATGGAGGCAGTCTACCCTCCTTCTCTAGTCTAGTGTGTGTTTTATTTATGGGATGTCTTATTAAGGGGGGGAGGAATATGTTGTGTATTTGATTGTTGTGATAATAGCACCTTGTTGTTGCTATGGCAACTGAGTTAAATTATTAGAGGATAGCCCAGCCAGTTTGGCAGGTTTGGTTAGTTCAGTGTGTGGCAGTAAATGGTTGCTTTTTAAGGCTTACAGTGAGTTCTGGTCTCCAGTGAGTTCTTCCTAAACCTGCTGCTCCCAAGGATAGAACACACCCCATATAGTTTGGTAGTACAACCAGTGGTGAGCTGGAGCTGGTTCCCACAGGTTCCCAAGAACCGATTGCTAAAATTAGACCTCCGTGGAGAACCGGTTGTTAAAGGGCCAGGGGGTGGGCAACGAACTCCGGTCTGCGGGCCGGACCATCCTGTTGCTCCCAGGAGTCCCAGCTGGGGAGACTGAGGCTCCCCCGGCCCTTCCCCCGCTTCCCCCCAGTTGCAGCGGGGCCAGCCGCCGGCACCAGCTGGGCAGTCGTCCTGCTGCTGGCAAGGTAAGAGGGGAGGGGGCTGCAAGCTCTAGGGTTGCCGGGGGGGCAAGTGGGGCAATTTGCCCCAGGCCCTGCAGGAACTCTAGGCCCCATGCGTATGTCTCCCCCTGCCCCGTCCCCTCCCCTGCTTCCCCCCCTTAAATCAGAACTTTTTATAGGGAACCGGTTGTTAAGATTTTGGCAGCTCATCACTGAGTACAACACAGCAGGCAACCAGTGAAACTGCTCTTTGGTGGGGGCTAAACCTGCTCTCCTCCCCTTGGCACATCTACACCTTGATTGTCACTTTCTCCTCTGAATGGTAAGACCCTGGCAAGGCCCAAATATTGGCTCTCTGCTCGGGCCTGCAGGGTGGCAATATAGTAACAGAGCTTGGCTGTGTTATTACTCCCTGAGCTCGGAAGTGATCTGTAAACTAACTATTATAATTACTACCAAAAACATGGGGAGACGTCGTACAAGCGTATAGCCACACGCTGGGCCATGTGCCAAATAGCTCAGCATAAAACCTGAGCTAGGATCTGGCTGGCTGTGAGTGAGGGAGCCTAGTGGCCAGAGAACTGCACCAGAAGATCCGGTTTCTATTCTCAGGTCTGCCCTGTATTTTTATGTCTGATTTTGGAAGCAAGTCGTTTTGAAGGGAGGTGGAACTTGGGGATATGCAAGACATATCCGCCTCCTGAAAGGGGTACAGTAGTGGGGAAAGGTTGAGAGCCACTGACTACCCCTTAGACACAGGAGAGCTAGCTGGACACTAGGAGGAGCACGTTAGCCTTGCTCTGGGGGAGGTCAGGAAGATTCAACCAGAATTCGCTCCCAGGGAGTCCACATCACCCCCACCCTCCCTTTTTGGTGGTGTAGCAGCTGGCTCACTGCTCCATGCCCCGCCAGTGCAGAAAAGGCAAAAGTCTGCCCCACAGTGTGTGTGTCAAAGCAGAGGGAGTGTGTTGCATGTGAGAGAGAGAATCTGCAGGAAACTGTGTGTGAGACAGAGAGGGACACAGAGAGAAAAGCAGCGAGATAATGTGGTGGAGTGCGAGAGAGAGCGTTCGCAAGATCGTGTGTGAGTGTCTGTGCAAAAGAGAACCGCAGGCGATTGTGTGTGTGTGAGAGAGAGAGAGAATGTGCAGGACATTTTGTGTGTGTGTGTGTCACTGCAAGAGAGAATGTACAGGATATAATGTGTGTGTGTCTGCGCAAAGGAGAATTTGCAGAGGGTTGTGTGTGTGTCTGTGCAAAGGAGAATTTGCAGAGGGTTGTGTGTGTGTGTCTGTGCAAAGGAGAATTTGCAGGAGGTTGTGTGTGTGTCTGTGCAAAGGAGAATTTGCAGAGGGTTGTGTGTGTGTCTGTGCAAAGGAGAATTTGCAGAGGGTTGGGTGTGTGTGTCTGTGCAAAGGAGAATTTGCAGGAGGTTGTGTGTGTGTCTGTGCAAAGGAGAATTTGCAGGAGGTTGTGCGTCTGTGTGTGTGAAAAGGAGAATTTGCAGGAGGTTGTGCATCTGTGTGTGTGCAAAGGAGAATTTGCAGGAGATTGTGTGAGACACACACAGTTGCAGGAGGTTGTATATTTGGGGGCAGGGAGAGAGAAGGGGTGAAATTGAGCTTGAGACTTTCCAAGCTACCAATTCCTATATGAATTGGTGAGGACCTTGCTTCCTCATTCACTAGACGGCCTGGAAAAAACTCCCCCCTTCCTGCCTGAGTCAGAGTCACTTCCTGCTTGGGGCAGCCCACCGAGAGAGCCAGATATCCCTTGCTGGCTGGAGCGCGACCCATGGCCTGACACCAGCTCTGGAACGGCCCACCCCGCCCACGGCCTGACCTGGGTGCAAGGAGCAGTCAGCTGGAGGGACTTTGGCAGCTCTCCCACCCCCTCCGATGTGAATAGCCCAAGGTCTTGACTCCCAGCCAGGCCATCCTCGAATCAGCCTCACGGGACAGCGGGGAGGGGAAAGCTGGTAACTCCCAGCACCTCCCCGGTTTTATGCACATGCACAGCGGAGCTGCGGGGAGGTTGCGGTGGAGCCCCAGCTGAGTCATGCTTGCTCTGTGCACAGCGCTAGCCGGGCTGCTGCTCCTGCTGCCCCTGCTGGGGAACCTGCTTTTCCCCTACTGGTGGCAGGACCTGGTCATATCACTGTCCGCCATCCACAGGGGATACAGATGCCTGCGTCGGCTCCAGCGCCGCCCTCCCCTCACCCTGCTCGATACCTTCCTGGAGAAGGTGCAGAGCCACCCGGAGAAAGCCCTGCTGCTTTTCGGGGAGCAGGTCTACACCTACCGGGACATAGACCGGCGCAGCAGCCAGGCGGCTCGGGTCCTGCGGGACGGCGTGGGGCTGCGGGAAGGGGACTCGGTGGCCGTCTTCCTGCTGAACGTCCCCGCCTACCTCTGGGTTTGGATGGGGCTGGCGAAGATCGGCTGCACCATGGCGTGTCTGAACAGCAACATTCGCGCCAAGTCCCTGCTGCATTCGCTCGACGCCTGCGGGGCCACGGTGCTGCTGACCACCCCAGGTGAGCGGGGAGGCTGCTGCCACCGAGGGTCACGTCTCCTGGAGAGCAGGGACCAGCTGCATCCCGGGGCCCCACAGTGAGGGGGACCCTGCTCCATCGCAGCGCCAGGTGTTCCTGCAGCCGGGGGGCAGGAGACTGCCCATGCTGGTTGGGTCTCTGATCCACCCCAGGGGCAGGGGCATGGGACCGCCACCGGCTGAGGAGCAATTCACAACTTCACTGCCTTGGGGAGGGGTGGGTCTGGCCTCTCATCTCAGTTTGGTGTAGTGGTTAGAGCCAGAGGGCTGGGAACCGTGACATCTGGGTTCTATCCTGGCTCTGGGTGAGATGTGGGGGCTAGTGGTTAGAGCAGGGGGGCTGGGAGCCAGGACTCCTCAGTTGTCTCCCTGGCTCTGGGAGGGGGAGCAGCGCTGAAAGTAATTTAAGGGACTTACCGGTGTACGCAGGGCAGCTGGGGTCCTGAACAAGGAGTATGAGGGGTGGCTCAATTGAGCAGGGGATGGGGCAGGATAGGGGCAGACTCCCCCAGCCAGCCTACTCTTCAGGTGATTTAAAGGGCCCAGGGCTCTGGGAGCCCCGAGGAAGCTGCCCCTTGTGGCTCTGCCAGTACGGTCAGCTGGGTACCAGGTCTTACCGGTACATCATACCACACCGGCTTACTTTCACCTCTGGGGTGGGGTGTAGTGATTACAGCAGGGGGGCTGGGAGCCAGGACTCCTGGATTGTTCGCACAGGGGTCAATGACTGCACGGTGAGTGAGGCCCAGGCTGCCCAGGCTGCACACAGGGCTCTTGTCCTGCTGGTTGGAGGCACCCAGCTGTAGGTGTGCCTGGATCACAGCTGCATGGCACGGGGTACCAGCACTTTGGAGCCAACCAAAGCCAGAGCACTGTGCTCTGTGGGAAACCTGGCATGGATTTGGGGGCAGCCCTCCTCTGCCTCCTGCTCTAAACTGCTAGACCCCCAGAGCCAGGAAGAGAACTCAGGAGTCCTGGTTCCCAGCCCCCCTGGTCTAACCACTAGCTCCCACTCCCCACCCAGAGCCAGGGAGAGAACCCAGAAGTCCTGGCTCCCAGCCCCCCCCCTGCTCTAATCACCAGACCCCACTCCCCTCCCAGGGCCAGGGAAAGAACGCAGGAGTCCTGGCTCCCAGCCCCCCCCGCTCTAACCACCAGACCCCACTCCCCTCCCAGAGCTGGGACTAGAACCCAGGAGTCCTGGCTCCCAGCCCCCCCTGCTCTAGGTCAGTGCCAAGTCCCCAGTTGCAGTCTCTCTCCATATGGTAATTTCCCCAGGCCTGTGACCATTCTCGGGGTACCGGAATCCCGTGTCTCCGCTTGCCAGCGAAGGACTTAATCCATGTGTTTACTCAGTTTCTAGGGTATAGTGCAGAGAAATTACGTACAGACGGAGTCAAGGCCAAGGCTCACGCAATCAGGGTTAAGAGGACAAGGGAAAGGTTTGGCAGTTCAAACCACTTGCCGCGGCGCTTTTCATTGTGTGTGTGCACGTGTTTGCATGTGGCTGTTTGCACATGTGTGCGCAGGCGGGGGTTTGTGCACGTGTGTGCGTGTGGCTGTTTGCACATGTGTGTGCAGGCGGTGGTCTGTGCATGTGGTTTGTGTGTGTGGCTGTTCCCTGCATCTGTGTTTGGGCAGGGGTGTGTGTACATTTGTCTAGGAGTATGTGCATGGACGCATGGATGTTTGTCTTTGTGTGTGTGCTGGTCTAGAGCTGCGTGTTAGTGTGTGTTTGCATGTGTGTGTGCGTGCATTTGTGTGTGTGTGGTTGTTTATCTGCGTGTGTGCTGGTCTAGGTGTGCGTGTTTAGTGTGTGTTTGTGTATGTGTGCGTGCATGCATTTGTGTGTGCGTTTTTTGGGATTTATATGCATGTGTGCTGGTCTAGAGATGCATGTTAGTGTGTTTCTGTATGTGCGTATGTGCATGCATTTGTGTGTGTGTTCTTTTTTAATGCCTGTGTGTGCCTGCTGGGTGATATTTGGCTAGTCCCGTCCCGTCTCTGTAGCTACAGATGAAAAGGGATTCACCAGAGATTCCTATTATTATTCTGTGCGTGTGTATGGATGCATCTATGTGTTTTGTGTATGTGTGAGAAAGTAAGTGTGAGTTTGTGTGCGTTGTTGGGTACATGTGTGTGTTCTTCTGTGTGCGTGTAGGCATTGGTGTGTGTGCATTTGTTCAGGGGTGTGTGCACCGGAATGTTTTTTGTGGGTCTCTGCAAGTGCACCTGCATGGTATGTATTTGTGTGTATGCTTGTGTGTGTCTATGGTTGTGTGTCTCTGTCTACGTGTGTGTTTTGTGCGTGTATGTGTATACATTAGTTTGTGTGTCTGTATTTGTGTGTGTCTCGTGTGCGTGTATTTGTGTGCACCTATGTATATACCTGTGTGTGTGTCTGTGTGTGCATGGCTTTGGCGGGGACTATCTGGCTCATGCTAAAGTCCCCTGGGGTGTAATGCCTCTCTCAGAGTTCGAGGACGGAGGTTATGATGACAGCCACACCCCAGCGTACACATACACGCCCAGCTTTGGCACCTAATAGCGGCAATAAAACTCCACAGCTGTTAAGACTAATCCCAGGCTACCGGGAGGGCATTGACAGGGGAAACTGAGGCACAAAGTGGGTCAGTGACCTGCCCAAGGCTGCACAGCCATTAAACCCTGCCTCTCCTGGCTCCGGTTGCTTATCCTTATTGGGTCCTGTAGCCTTGAACACTTTAAATCATACTCTACGGCAATGTGAGGCCCTCACGTGTGATGGATGTTTTATAAATTCACTGGTTCCAGCCAGAAGGGACCACTGTAATTATCTGGTCTTAGCTGTGTATAACATAGGTTCAAGAACACAGGCCTAGTGCTCCCCTGATCTAATCCCTGCGTGAACTAGAGCATATCTTTAAAAAACATCCAATTCTGATTTTAAAACTGCCAGTGACGGAGCATTTCCCACCCCCCACCCCCTCGGTAAGTTGCTCCAGTGCTTAATCACCCTCACTGGTGAAGATGCAGAAGCCTGATTTCCAGTCTGATTTTGTCTAGTTTCAACTTTTCCCAAACATTTCTGCTGTACTCTGTGCTGATCAGGCCTCAACTGGAGTATTGTGTCCTGTTCTGGGCACCATTTCAGGAAAGATGTGGACAAATAGGAGAAAGTCCAGAGAAAAGCAACAAAAACAGTGATTAAAGGTCTAGAAAACATGACCTGTGAGGGAAGATTTAAAAAAACTGGGTTTGTTGAATCTGGAGAAGAGATGACTGAGACTGATAACAGTTTTCAATTACATAAAAGACAGTTAAAGGGAAGAGGGTGAGAAATTGTTCTCGTTAACCTCTGAGGATAGGAAAGGAAGCACTGGGCTTAAGGGAGGTTTAGGTTGGACATAAGGAAAAACTTCCTAACTGTCAAGATGGTTAAGCACTGGAATAACTTGCCTCGGGAGGTTGTGGAATCTCCATCATTGGGGATTTTTAAGAGCAGGTTAGACAAACATCTGTCAGGGATGGTCTAGTTATTAGTCATGCCCTGAGTGCAGGGGACTGGACTAGATGACCCGCTGAGGTCCCTTCCAGTCCTACATTTCTATGACTCCGTGACTACGGGAATCTGTTTTGGTTTTGTCTTTATAAAGACATTATAAAATGAAAAGGAAAGGAAGTTTTGAGTTGAAAAAGTCATTTCCAACCCAACAAACTACAGTGTTTTGTTTGGAAAAGGTTGAAACGAAATGTTTTGAGCGTTTGGTTGGAAGGACTTTTTGCTTCCAAATTATCTTTCGTTTTCACTTTGTTTTTTGAAAGCCTAAAAACGCTTCGGATTGAGACTAAACCTTTCATCCCCCATGAAACGATTTTTGCCTCTGCTTTCGTGTCATCTAAAACTTGGAAAACGTTTGTCTTTGGTCTGATCCCAAATGATTTTCTTTCTCCCTTCAACTTTCCAAAATTGCCAGTGAACCGAAAAATCGGTTATTCACCCAGATCTAGTTAAGGTATTGGGCTGGGACCTGGAAAACTCCTGACTGGTTTCTAGCTCTTGCTCAGATTCTGGAGAGGGGCAAAATTTCACAAAGGACCCAGAGCCTCAAAGGCTGAAAGCGACAGGAATAAGGCGTCTGAAATACTTTTGGGGATCTGAGCTTTGGCATCTCAGCAAGGGTGTTTTTTCTCATATGCATCCAGCAGAGCTCCCAGTTGTGAGACTCATGAGCAGATTTTCACGCTAGTCCCACAGTTGAAAATCTGGCCTCTTATTTTTGAGGCCTAAATTACAATTGTTATGGTAGCAGGTAGAGGGTCCCGTCAAGATCAGGGTACTGTTGGGTTATGTGGCCTAGTGGACTGAACTCTGATCTGGGGTCTACACTGGCTTGCTAGTTGATCCTGGGCTGCCATACCCTGTGCCTCGGTTTCCTCACATTTGGAATGGGGATAAAGATATCTTTGTGATGTGCTTTGAGACTTCTTGATGAACAGACCTAGATAGTATATTTTATTATGCTGGGCACTGCACAGGTACATAATTAGAGGCAGCTCCTGTCTCAAAAATGGCCAGCTTCATGTAGCAGGTCCAGGGCAAAGTTGGGGGATAGAACCCAGGTGTCCTGACCCCTCCTCCCCCCACCCGGTATAGTGCGCTGTTCATAGATGGAAGCAGAGCTGTTTTGGAAATCCTGGTCTTGATCTCGCAGCGTGCCTCAGTTTCCCTGCTGCAAAACAGCAATGCCTTATGAGTGGGCTCCAAGTACCAAGCTAAACAGACGCGCTCTCCACCCAGCATGCTGGGATCCTGCTCGCAGAACTAGGGAGGTGGCCACTGGGTGCCTGACGTTCGCCAGAATTCCAGCACGTGTTCAACGCAGCACAAAAGGGGGGTTGCTGTCACACTCCAGGGCTACTGGCCTGATAGCTTTACATTCCTACTGAATTCGGTGAAAGCCTCATTGCAGTGAAACTGCTGCTGAACCTCCAGCCTGGTTTACAATCTCCTTGCCCAGAAGGAGCCATTAGATCGACCCTGACCTCTAGAGAACAATCCAAGTTTACCTCTGGCCTGCCCTTGCCAAACAACCTCCCGCCCAGGCTTTCCTAACCTTGGTGGAATACAATTAATCATACCCCCAGGCAGGCTGCAAGTCTGGTCCCCTGCTTTTTTTAATCCTTGGATCTCTGGCACCAGGAATGAGGGTTCAAATCGCGCTGTGAGCTGTAGCTCACCGGCAGCTATCTCTGCCCGATCTGAAGTCAGTGCGAGGCCTATAATAGACCCCTAGTGAATTAGCACCATATAAAAGCCTAAGGACAAGCTCTGTGAAAGGTTTCTCTGTGTGTTTGCAAGATCAGCAGGGAGAAACCACCTGGAGTTAATCATCCTCAGGCTCAGATGAGAGGTGGTGCTGATAAGGATCAGGATAATGGGGCAGATATAAAGGAAGGATCATAAAGCAATAAGCAGATGCCCCCTTCCCTAGCTAACAGGGGCTTAGGACACTCCCCTGCCAGAATCTTCCTGGTGTAGTTAGAATCGACAGTAAAAGGCAGAGGGCAAATCTAATGCTGGCTTTGATCTGGGAATTGGCCACGTGCAATAGGGAAAAAGCTGCTTTTTCTTCCTCCCATGGTTGTTATCTCAGGAGCCCCCAGAGAGACTCCAGATGGGATCATTTTATTGATGGGGATTGTATTCATGGATTGCAAGGCCAGTCAGGACCATTGAGAGCCTCTAGTCCAACCCCCTGTCTAGCACGGGCCAGAGAACGGCCCCAGAGTAACCCCTAGAGCAGATGTTTCAGAAAAAACATCCCATCTCCATTTAAAAATTGTCAGAGATGGAGAATTCACAGGGACAGTCCCTGCCCCAAAGCTGACCCTCTAAATAGACAAGAGGTGGGAGGGGAAGATGAGGCACAGAGAGGGAACATTGTTATGTTCACAGCACACACACACATTAGAAGTTAGATAAAAGTATAACATTCTTTTGCGGGAAGGTTGCAATGTAACACAATTTTTATTTCTTAGAAGCCAGAATGATAACTCACAAGAACCAAAAAACAGATGCACCCTGGGATGGATGCAAATGGAGCCCTTCTTCCCCCGATCACGAACTGATCCTGGATGCAGCGCCTGTAACCGTTGGCTCAGTAATTTAGAGCCATAATTTTCAACCCCCAAGGTCTCAGTTTAGTCCTTTACACCCATCTATAGATGCCTACACAGGGCCAGGGCCTAGGAGTCCTGGATTCTATCCCAGTTCTAACCCTGACTTGCTGTGTGGTTTGGATAACTCATGTCCCTGCTCTGTGCCTCAGTTTCCCCATCAATAAAATGAGCCAGATCCCTGGCTAGTGTAAATCAGTGTCACTCCATTGGCGTGAATTGGCCCTGCTCCCTTGGAGTCAACATGCTTGATTCGGTGTATTTTTCTGGTACCCTTGTGTATGTGTCTGTGCCTATACTAAGTATAGATGTGTGTTGAACTTTGTACCTGCGTGTGTATGACATGCCCCTGGACGGTGGAGCCTCCTGGCCAGAGTGTCTCCTACCCTTCTATGCCACTGAATGGCAAATCCCACCAGGCTCTGTTCACTCAGAGATCAGCATGCATACGCACACCCAGCAAAGTGACATGAAGCCGCTTCCAGCCACTCATGAACTGCACTACAGGGAGCAAATTCCCCCAGCCTTGCCCCCCAGAAATGTGTGTCTGACACTGCTCAAGACCTCTCTGATCAATGCAAACTCATTAATTTGCTCACCATGCCTTCAAAGGGTAGTATCTGAGCAACCTCCCCCTAGAAAAACTCACTGATTCAGACCCAACGTCAAAAGAAGTGAATTAACTAGAGAAAGAGGGATTTTAAGTGGTTAAGGGGCAGTGACAGAGAAGATTAGAACTGGTTGCAAATGGAAATAAAATAGCAAAACCGCAATCTAAAGCCTAAACTTTACCAGGCTTAATTCTGAAAGCAAGAGGATTTCTCTCCCCCAGAACTTCACAGCAGTCTATGCTAAGTGCAACGCCTTCCAGGTAGGCCCGGCCCCTACCAAAGTCTCAATGGGGAGCTCTTTTTTTTCCAGGCGATCTTGCTTCCCTGTGTAGAGATGGGGGGGAGAGGCAGGCCACGGTGATGTTGCTGTCTCTCATTTATACTTTTCTTCAGGTGCTGGAAAAATCCATGCAGTGTCATGGGGTTGGGCAACCCTCATGGTGGACATGGGCTGCTGACCATTTTCTTCATTATGAATTTGCAATATTTTGCTTGCACCTTTTGTCTACGTGAAGGGTGCCAGAAGGGGGGAGAGGGGCCCCAACACTTTTTACCATCCGTAAGGGCGAGCGACGGGGTGGGGAGGGTTGGAGAGGAGCGAACAGGGGCGGGGTCTTCGGAGGAAGAGGCGGCATGGGGCGGGGCCTCAAGGGAAGGGGCGGTGCAAAGGCAGGGGCTCAGGGGTGGCATGAGGGTGGGGCCTCGGGGAGGACTGGGTAGTGTGGGGGGTTGGGGAGAAGGGGTGCTGTGGCGCGGGGCCTCGGGGGGAGGGGTTGCATGAGGGTGGGGGCTCGGGGAGAAGGGGTGCTGTGGGGTGGGGCCTTGGGGGGAGGGATAGTGTGGGGGTGGAGATTGGGGAGAAGGGGTGGCATGGAGTGGGGCCTCAGGGAGAGGGGTGGGGTGGGGGGGCGGGGTTAAGGGAGGGGGGGCGGTCCAGAGGCAGGCTTTGGCGGAGGAGGGGTGGTGGGGGGCGGGATCTGGGGGGGAGGGGTGGCATGGGGGGTGGAGCTCAGAGAGAAGGGGTGGCATGAGGGCGGAGCCAGTGTTCGGGCGCTGGTGGCTCCCCACTTTTAGGGAGCTTCCTCCACTCCTGATCGACATGAGCTTTGGCACGTATGGCCTCTGTGTTTGCCGTTTCTCTGTCCTCACCGAGGGGCTGGTTTGTGGGCGTTTCTCACAGCTTCATGTCCAGCGATGACACACACGCATGTCAACAGGATAATGAGGTCATCCAGTTCGGCCTTTTCCCATGATACCTCACAAGGCACGCTCTGTACGAACCATCCCCATGCCATCTTGCAGTGGTGAACACGTGGGTACAGGGGGGGACGTGGGGGGAAGTGTGTCACAGGGCGCCTCTGCATGCGTCTGCGCTGTCTGCCTGCTCCCACCTTTGTCTGTGTACCTGTGTGCGCCTGCGTCGGTGGGCACATCAGTGTCTGCGTCTCCATACGCCTCTGTGTGCGTGTGATGCAGCGATCCATGTTCCTCAATGGGGAAAAATGCCTTTCTCACCCCCTCTTCAGACCTCAAAGCCACTATTGAGGACGTTCTGCCAAGCCTGCAACAGAAAGGGATCCGGGTTTTCTACCTGAGCGCCGAGTCCCCCACCAGTGGCGTGGAGCCTCTCCAGGGCCAGATAGACGCCGCCTCCGAGGAGCCGATCCCCGTCGCGTTCCGAGCCAACATCACCAGCCAAACCACTGCACTCTACATTTATACCTCGGGCACCACAGGTGAGGAGGGGAGGTGTGATGGGAGTGCTGAGCAGCTGCACCTGGCTGTTAAGTAGGCTTGGAAAGATGATTGTCATAAAGAGGAGTGTGAAACATTTGTTCCCTTTATCCTCTGAGGACAGGACCAGAAGTATGGGCTTAAATTGCAGCAAAGGAGGTTTAGGTTGAACGTTAGGAAAATCTTCCAAACTGTCAAGGTAGTTACACACTGGAATAAATGACCTAGGGAGGTTTTGGAATCGGAATAGCCATCGTTGGAAGTTTTTAAAAACAGGTTGGACAAACACCTCCCAGGGATGGTCTAGATAATACTTAATCCTGCCTCAGTGTAGGGGACTGGACTATTGAGGTCCCTTCTAGTCACACATTTGTACGATTAGATGTTTATTGGTAAATGTCGACAAACGTTGTTTCATCGTACAGGCCCAAACCGACAAAGCAATATTTCCATTGTTAATCATCAGATTGACAAAGTATGAAAAAGGCTGCTTGAAAACGCAGTCGAGTGTGATTTAAGGATATTTCCTTTGTGCATGTTGACATGTCATGCTGACAGTTTGTCTTTTAATTGTTATAAAGCTTTAAAGTTTCTGAATCTTAGCATCTGTTGCCAATAAATAATTGTGGTCGGACCCGCCTTTTGTCTGACCGCCCATAGGTGCTGACTCTGTGGGTGCTCCTGGGCTCAAGCACCCATCTAAAAAAAATAGTCCCCCCAGGACGGGACTAATCTTTTGTGGGCCCTGGTGCCCGGAGCGTGGCCATGTCCCCCACTCCTCCTGTGCTCAGCCCTAAGGTCCTAGCTCTGCTCGGCCTCCTCCCCCCGAGGTCCTGCCCGCTGCTCACACAGGGGGAAGGGGGCAGAGAGGAGCACCCACAGGCAAACCCAAAAGTCAGCGCCTGTGTGACCGCCCCTAATTTCCTACAACTGTGAAAATTTAAATCAATAAAAATCAAATGAAGATGCTTAAAGCCTACCATTTTTGCACAACTGTGAAAATTTAAATCAATTAATTAAAAAAAAATGCTTAAAAATAAACATCTGTCAACATTATTAAAAAAACAACAACAGATTTTGCCATCTTGGAAGAGGGCGGCCATCTCTGGATGTAAAATATTGATCGGCACTAGAGATGGTTGGGAAATGTGCAGCATCACACAACGTTATTTCTTAGAATGCAGACCGATAACACGCAAGACCCAAAAGCAGAGAGAGATGGAGGACGAGAGGCCCAGTTCACCTCACCTGGCTCTAGGCTGGCTTTTTGCAGGCTGATTGCTCAAGATCCAAATTGCACGCTTCCCTACAGAGCCCCCCTACACTGCAAGCAGGAAACCCCGTAACACTTAAAGGGATAGTTTGCAATTTTAACACAATTTTCAATACGCCACAGAAACAGCTTTTTTTCAGTACATTCCTTACTTTGCACAAGAAAGGGTGAACGTACCCCAACACTGCCACCTTTTATGTAAATGCTGTTACTGTGAGTTCAGTAGAAGGTGGCTCCATAACTTGTGCCAATGCTATGTATGGGAGTGGTAATGAAAAATTCACAGAGAGTGTAAAAGTCAACAGTTTAGGGCAAATTGTGGCTTCTAACATCACTCTTGTTAAAGCAGATCTGGTAAAAGAGGAAGATTACTTACCAAATCAGAGTGTGAATGTTGTAGTCCTCTATGAATTTTTATTTGATTTGAACCAATTTTTTAAAATATTTGGTTCATAATTTTTTTTTTATATATTTTGAAAGTTTGGGCCATGAATACTTTTCAAATTGCTGACAGTTTGCATGTGAGGAAAAAACATGTTTCCCCTCAGCCCTAAACAGGAGTCTTCCGCATCTGTAAACTTCACATCCAACTTAAGGGATCAGGAGATGGGATTCCCAAAACTTTTATAGGAATAAGCACTGTCATCTTGGAAAATGGCAGCCATTTCCAGTTTCAAAGTATTGATCAGCACTAGAGAGGGTTGGAAAATGGAATTTTTTTTGGAAGAAAACAAAAATAAATTTTGTTTTTGTCTAAATTGTTCATGATTTTGGGCAAAAAAAGTCAAATTTTGATTTTGACCAATGAAAATTCAAATACCAAAATATTTTGGCCAAAGCACCAAATATTTTTATTCTGAAATACCAGCATGCTGCCTCATGGGAGTTGTAGTTCAGGTCCCCTCTTGCATAGGTACTGACTCCATGGGTTCTCCGGGGCTAAAGCACCCACAGAAAAAACAATAGTGGGTGCTCAGCACCCACCAGCCACAGCTGTCTGGTGGCACCACCAATCAGTTGTTTCGCGGCTAGCAGGAGGCACTTGGGGAAGGGTGGAGATCAGCAAGTGGGTGGGGAGCCTTAATAATACTATTTATAATAATAATAATAATTATTATAATTATTATTATTATAGGGGAGGAGGCGGAGCATGGGAAGGAAGAGGTGGAGTGAGGGTAGGGCCTCAGGGGAAGGGGTGGAGTGGGGGTGGAGGACCCACAGGGAAAAATAAAAGTCAGCACCTATGCCCTCTTGGACAGGGGAAGTAGTGCACCATGGGAGTGCCTGGCTGTGGTGCATCATGGGAGATGTAGTTCAATCAAGGAGCCCGGGTCATAAAGGAGAAGGGGGTCATGAGGTAACTGCACTACAAAACCCATGAGGCATCACTAAACACAATCCCTTTGGCTTACAAGGACTCCCGAAAGCTGCCATCATCACCCACTTGAAGCTGTGCCGCATAGTGACCATGTTATACATAAGTGGCGTCAAAGCCGAGGACGTGGTCTACACCCCTCTGCCGCTGTACCATTCGGCTGCACTGCTCATCGGACTTGGAGGATGCTTGGAGGTTGGTATGTACAGAGTGTCGGCACGGGTCTAAAAACACAGAGGGTGCAGGGGTGCGTCACTGGGAGAGGTGGATGGATAGAGAGGTAGTTGGGTATGGAGATAGATAGATAGATAGATAGAAATGCAAAAAAGTGCATTTTTCCCATGCCAGGTCATCTTTAAGCAAACATCATTCTTAATTCTTATTATTATCTAGATATGGATTATAAACTGGCCTTAATTTCGGGCTGGAAATTAGAAGATGGTTTCTAACCATCAGAGGGGTGAGGTTCTGGGACAGCTGCCCAGAGGGAGTTGTGGCTCACTGTTGGTTTCTGTTTTATGCTCCTGAAAGGTCATGCTTCAGGGTTTCAGCCAACCAGCGGCAGGGGTCAGGAAGGAACTCCCCCCCCCTGCCCCGCACGCAGTGTATTCTATTTTTTGTTGCCGTTGTTTTGTTTTTATCTCCTTCCTCTGAAGCAGCAGGGATGGCTGTGGCTGGAGAAGGGACACAGGACAGGACTGTGAGGTGGCACTGAATAGTCTCTCTCTCAGGTGCTTGGCTGGATGGTTCTTGCTCACATGCTCAGGGTTAAGCTGATCGCATTAGGTGGGGTGGGGAAGGAGTTTTCCCCCAGCTCAGATTGTTAGGGACCTTAGGGGTTTTTCCCCTTCCTCTGCAGCATGTCGGTCATGTGCCAGGATTATCTGGGTTAACCATTTCACTGCCATTGCCGGGGCCTCGCATAGGGTCCCTTCTATTCCCTGCCTGTGGCACACACCGTGTCTCCTGTGGGCAGTAATATACTGGTCCCATTTCAGTTGTTGGGTTTAGCAGGCAGGTGCTTGGTGGAGTGGGCGGCCCCAGGGGCGGCTCCAGGCACCAGCACTCCAAGCACGTGCCTGGGGCGGCAAGCCGTGGGGGGCGCTCTGCCGGTTGCTGCTAGGGCGGCAGGCAGGTTTCCTTCGGCGGCTTGCCTGCAAAGGGTCCACTGGTCCCGCAGCTTCGGTGGACCTCCCGGTGGAGGGTCGCCGGTCCCGCGGCTTCAGCGGACCTTCCGCAGGCACGCCTGTGGGAGGTCCGCTGAAGCTGCTGGACCAGCGGACCCTCCGTGCTTGGGGCAGCAAAATGTCTAGAGCCGCCCCTGGGTGGCCCTGTGACATACAGGAGCTCAGAAAGGTGATCAGATGGTCCTTTCTAGCCTGAAACTCTATGACCCTGAGCCCCATCCGTGGCCCAGAACCCCGCTGGGCTAGACGCTGTACAGGCACAGAACAAAGAGACGGGCCCTTCCCTTCTCTCCTAAGTTATTGCTAATTCTGCCTAGCTGGGCTCTAAAACTCTTCTCTGAGCGTGAAGTTTAAACCACGTGGAATTTAGCTCCTGTGAAAACCTTTTGTTCAGGTTATTGTCACCCCTTTGCCAAGTACTCCTTCACACAACGCAACTGTCAACTTGTGGAACTCACTGCCGAGGGATGGCCAAAGGTATAAATGGATTCAGAAAAGAATTAGATACGTTCACAGAGGAGAGGTCCATCAATGACTATTAGCCAGGATGGCTAAGACTGTCACGGCCAGATGCTGGGACTGGACAACAAGTAGGGTGACCAGATGTCCCAATTTTATAGGGACAGTCCTGATTTTGGGGGCTTTTTCTTATATAGGCTCCTATTACCCCCCACTCCGTCCCGATTTGCTATCTGGTCACCCTAACAACAAGGGATGGATCAGTCAATAGTCGCCCCGTTCTGTTTATTCCCTCTGAAGCACCTGGCACTGGCCACTGTTGGAAGACAGGATACTGGGCTTGATGGACCAATAGTTTGACTCAGGATGGCCGTTCTTATGTTCCTTACATTTCTTAAGCTGCAGAGGATACCCAAAGCCTCACAGCTTGGCTTTCCACTGGAGGAGATACATTCTTAAGGCATGGCGTTTATTTTTATATTATATGTGCCAGGCCTTGCACAGAGATGGTGTTGTATTAATTTAGATGGAATATGTCGGCCAAAGGTGTTAACACAACCCCGTCGCTCTTCAACATTAAATAGTGCTAAACAAGATTCAGGGCTTGGCCTCCAGAGAGCTCAGCCTGCTTAGTGCCACAGCAAACACACTGTCATTTTTTTTTAACCTTCTATTAAAGATACAGAAAGGAAGGAAAAGCAGCTAATGTCTTTGAAATGTGAAGTATTGAGTAGGGCTTTCACGTGAACACGTCCTGTCCCCTTTCCCTTTATCTGGAGAGTTTTAAAGGAAAACACCTCTTGTTTGACAGTCGCGCCAACGGTACCAAAGATGATAACAATCCTTCTGGGGAAAAGAGATGACGTTAGCTGAGGTGGGCTGGAGCTGTGGTTGTTGCTGCTGGTGTTTGAATCTGATCCTGTTTTATCTCAGGTGGTGTTTGGGGTTCAGCATGAGCCAGTACGGGTGGTGATATCGTCTGGGTTCCTCTCTCTGGCTCGGACATCTATGAGGATTAGGGCAGAGGCCAGATGTCCCAGGAGATGGTGGAGGTGGCAGCCGTGATGATGACGTTTTCTACATAGCCTCCATCTGTTCTTTTTCTATTCCTCCCCCACCCCATCTCTTTCTTTAAGGACCCACAAAGGGAGTCATGAGTGGAACTGCCCTTCCCCTCATTATTTTGACCACCAATTAGGCTTAGTTTCTGACACACAATTTTGGTTCATTAATTGCCAGTTCCATGTCTTCTGGTTTTACCAGGCATGGCTTTAAGACAGTCCTTGAGTTATCTCCATGGGCCTTTTTGTTTAGACTACCTCAGTTTTCCTTTTCCCACTGACATTTGTTATTGTAGGTTATTGTGACATTTTATAAACTTCTACATACTTTTTTTTACCATTTACAAATAGGGCAAATGTATAGTCCCAATTATTACAACAGTGGTCAGCATGCAGTGGAAATCCTTTCTTTCAGAAATCTCAGCCTGCCACCAATGATCGGTGCACTGGGAGCAACTAACTATGCCTCAGAAATCAGCTCTAGTCAGAAAGAAACTCACAGCTCCCCCTAAAAACAAACTGCTTCACAAAACTAACCATAATTCAAACATGTCTCCAAAGACAGACCATTTGCTTGCACACCAAGAAAAAAGTCTATACACAACAGTGCCACCTGGTGACTCCTGCCATATTATTATTATTGTTTGTTTTATGATGGCAACTAAGTGTTGTAGCTCTGTTGTGTTAGGTGCTGTACAAACACAGAACAAAGAGATGGTCCCGGCCCTGAGGAGTATAAGACGAGATACGACAAGTGGATTTAACAAATAGTCGGGCAGAACATAAGGCAATGGCGGATGAATAAAATCAGTGGGATAAGCAATGTACCAGTTGCCTCTTCAGTGCTATGATTGGGTTAGGGTAGACTGGAAAGGCTGTATTCAGTGGGGTTCACATGCCCCCCATCATTTCTCCTTCCCTCTCCCCTAGGAGCCACCTGCGTCTTGCGTCCCAAGTTCTCCGTCTCCCAATTCTGGGATGACTGCCGGCGATACCACGTCTCTGTGATCCAGTACGTAGGGGAGGTGATGCGCTATCTGTGCAACGCACCCAAGGTAACCCAACGTCTTTCCCGGGGTGGGGGTGGGGGGCTGCTAGATTGTCCTTGGTTGCTAATCCCAGTGGGGGAAGTGGAGTGAAGCAGTATGGAGTCTGCTATGTTGTGTTGTTATTATTATTATTAATACAGGATACAGCACCAATTTAATCACAGAGTCCTTTATTAAATCCAGAAGGCCAAGTGGTACTTACACAACTGCTCCAAATCAGCCTTAAATGCCTAGGCAGTCATCACCTCCATACAATAATGTGCAGTGAAAAGTTTTGATCCGCAACTTATAACAGAATTAGCTTACTGGTGCCAACTGGTCAGACAGATACCAGCAACAAATATTTTAAGAGTTCATCCTTTTACGCCTTATCTACTGGAAACTGGGGTGCCCATGGCCCCATCCCTCCCACTGGTCACAAGGATAAGCGATGTGGGGGGCGGAGAGGAGGGAGCAGGGTGTGTGGTCTTGGGGGGAAGACGCGGTGTGGAGCCGGGGCCATGGTTCGGGCGCCAGTGGGTCCCCCACTTGTAGGGAGCTTCCACCGCTCCTGACTGGAACCTACATGACTATTGTCACTGCTCCTTGAATTCTGTGCTTTGCTTAAACAGGTTAGAACCATCCCTGGTAACTGGGGCTTTTTAAGCTCAGTATTTCCAACACGATCTCTCCAGATCGTCCCAGAACTTCTCGATACAAATTGGCAAGCATGATATAGTCATTAGCCAAGCTAATTTAACCTTTTATATACCTAATCCAACCCTTCACCCGAGGTTGAAATTTAGAGATGAGTTCAAGGCATATGATGGCCACCATCTTGACCATCTACAGAGAATGAACCATCATTAGGCCTGGTCCAAAATGTTCTCTCTAAACTGTTTTTTGATGAAAAAAATTGTTTTTTTGACTAAGAATTTTTTTTTTCACAGGAAGTGTACTTTCTGTGGAAAAATGGGATTTTTTTGTCAAAAAAGCACCCCAAAATTGAAAAATTTTAGCCAAAAACTGAAAGAGTTTGATTCTGACATGCTGCTGTGGTGCCACATGGGAGTTATAGTTTAGTTGCTTCTTGTTCCAATTTTCCTCTATAGATCAGGCTCCCCAGTGGACTACATCTCCCATGATGCACTACAACCAGGAACTCCCATGATGCACCTACTGCCTCTCCTCTCCAAGAGGGGTATCATGGTGCATCGTCGGAGATGTAGTCTAACCAAGAAGCCCAGCCTGTAGAGGAGAATGGGAGTATCAGGCACCTGGCTATGTTTCTCATAATGCATCACAACCAGGGATTCCCATGATGCACCTACGGTCTCTTCTCTCCAAGAGGGATCATCATGGTGCATTATGGGAGATGTAGTCCAACTAGAGGCACCCGGACGTCCAGTTCTATGAACACCACAGCAGCATTTCAGAACTGACGTATTTGGGCTTGTGTTGAAATTTTTCAATTGTCACATTTTTTCCATTTTTCCAACAGGAAACAAACAAACAAACATTTTTCAACCAACTCCACTAGGAATTTGCAGAGCTAAAAATCAGAATCCCCCAGAGCTTGAGCAAAAGGGGCCAGACTCTGGAGGCTGTAATAGGCCCGCTGTAGATCAGGCATGGATGGACATGTGCCAGACACTGACCGATTAATGCCCCATGTATGTCCCACCTGAATGATCAAAATAGTGGCTTAAGGGGTATCTATGCCTTATGGTGGCAGTTCTTTATATCACCCACTGGTGAGTGTATGTTACAAGTCCCGCTTCCCCATGCCAACCTACAATGGCTATGAGTCTGTTACAGTCTTAAGCTGTAGCAGCTCCTGGTTTCAGTGCCGAGGTGGCTGGTTTAGTCTCTGGTGTATCACATGTAGCTGTCACATGTGCATGGGGAGATTTCCTATCCTATGTTCCTATCCAAGGTCCCTTGTCCTATGCAGCATCCTGGAACTCTGGCTTGTGTTGGCCTCAAAATAGGGTTTCTGTGGCACCGTTGCTTCTTTAGCCACAGTCTGGGCTCTTATAGGGGTGTTTCTGCGAGGATTATAAATCAATGAGGCTAGTCAGGGATATTCTCGGTGTGGTCTTGTTTATTCACCAACCTCCAGCCCCCAAATAAACATACCAAATCCTGTTTCCCTGAGTCTTATGGGAACAAACAGCAGCAGGCAGCTTCCTGGCTGCAAGATCCCCGTGTCTGCCCCTCCAGCGAACTCTGTGCCCAAGAAGCTCCATCCCTGCTTCATCCCAGAGTCACACTCGCTCTCTTCCTCCTGGCTTTTTGCTCCCACAGCCCAGCCCCCACGTTTGCAACCAGGCAACCTCCCTCTCGTGGCCCCACGTCCTAGCTCTGCCCTTCCACGCGGCCTGCTGCCTTGGGTGGTTGCCCGACAGCTGTTATTCCCACACAAAGGGGCTGGGTTGCTCCTTCTTTTGATCTTGAAAGCAAATGCTCAGTGCCCACTCCCTGGATGGCTGCCACTGACCCCTTACAGCACAACATGGGGGCATGTAGGGTGCATGGGCACCTTGGTAGATCCCTGAACTAGCGTGAGACCCAGGGTGAGACCTGGCCTCCTTTCTGTGCCGCTCCTGGAGCTCCGCCCTGTTTGCCTTGCAGAGGGAGAATGAACGAGAGCATCAAGTGCGGTTGGCTGTGGGTAACGGCTTGAGGGTGGAGGTCTGGAAGGAATTCCTACAGCGCTTCGGGCCCATCCGCATCTGCGAGTTCTACGGGGCCACAGAGGGGAACACTGGGTTCGTTAACTACACGGGGAAGATTGGAGCCGTGGGAAGGGTCAGCTTCATCCAGAAGGTGAGGAATGCTACTCTGCCTCTCCCCTACCATGGTGGTCATTTCCCTAGTGCTCATTACCAGTTTCTTCCCCAGCTGGGACAGGTGTGGAGGCTGAGCACAGATGATGAAGGTCTCTTTAGCCATTTGGCCTCTCTTACTGTGGTTCATCAACAACACTGAGATGAAACAGATTCCTGCATCCATTTCCCCCGGGATGTGAGGTTATGTTGATATTTCTCCCCCACAGGCAGGGCTGCCCAGAGGATTCAGGGGGCCTGGGGGCCTCGGCGGTGGGGGTCCCCCACTTCGGCGGTAATTCGGTGGTGGGGGGTCCTTCCGCTCCGGGACCCGCTGCCGAAGTCCCCCCGAAGACCCGCGGCAGGGGGTCCCTGCCGCCGAATTACCGCCAAAGACCCAGCTCTTCAGTGGCGGGTCCTGGGGCGGAAGGACCCCCGCCATGGGTCTTTGGGGCACTTCGGCGGCGGGTCCCGGAGCGGAAGGACCCCCCTCTCCTCCCCCGCCGCCGAATTACCGACGATGATGACCCGGAGCGGAAGAAGCTCCGGGGCTCCTGGAGCGAAAAACTCTTGTGGGGGCCCCTGTGGGGCCCGGGGCCTGGGGCAAATTGCTCCACTTGCCCCCCCCCCTCTGGGCAGCCCTGCCCACAGGCTGTGAAAAGTGTTGTGCATCAGAAAGAGTCCAGTTAGGTTAGGCCCGGGGAGGCTTGGGGATTGAAAGTGAAAGGCCTTAAGGACCCCAAACTATTTAGCTTATCAGAAAGAAGACTGAGTGGTGACGAAGTATCTTCATGGATAGGAGACACCAGACTCTTTAACCCGGCGGAAAAAGGCAAGACTGGAAGAGCTGGAAGAGCTGTTAGCCAAACACGAGTTGTATTGTTCAGGACAGGGACAATCAGGAGAAATTCTCTGGCCTTTGTTATACAGTAGGTCGAATTACAGGCTTGGCTACATTTGAAACACTGCCGCTGTGATGCTTCAGAGTGGACACTACCTGCCCCAGTGGAGGGGTTCTCCTGCATGCGTAGTTAATCCACCTCTCTGCGAGAGGCGGGAGCTAGCTTGACGGATCTCTAGATGGGGACTTCGGTCGGCTTAACTACATCACTCAGGGGCGTGGATTCTTCACACTCCTGAGCAACATAGCTGGATTGACCTAATTTTCTGGCGTAGTCCAGTCCTAGATGATCTAGTGGCCTCTTGTGGGTATGCAAATCTATGAAGCTATGAACTTGCAGAAAACTTTCCCAGGGAGACTCTGGCTCCAGGGCATCATGCGGAAAACATGCAATATGTATAAATCAACACGTCATGCCAAAAATATTACACCAGAGAGACGCCCGTCTCTGCCCCCCTGAGGAATAGGGGCGAGCTCCTCCCAGCTCATCAGAAAAAGCCAGGAGGGAATGAGTCAAGGGCGTTGCAGTGTCAGTGTGCCCAGAAGTTCAGCACATTCTGTAACTGTTTCAGCCGAGGAGGGGAGCAGATTCCAAAGTGCAGGGCAGCCAGCCACGCCCCGGGCAGACACATCTGGGAAATGTCAGCGCAGGATTTCCTTACCTTAGAGTAGGGTGACCAGATGTTTTTTAAAGGGACAGTCTCGTTTTTTGGGACTTTTTCTTATATAGGTGCCAAATACCCCCCACCCCCTGTCCCGCTTTTTCACAGTTGCTAGCTGATCACCCTACCTTAGAGGATCTCCAAGTACAGCAAGGAGAGAAACGGACTCTGACCTCGCGAGGCCCCATGCCTTTTGCAGTGAATGACGCCGGCTCAGAAGCTGGACCACTGATCAAATGAGCTCCGTGTGTGAAATGTTGCTAAAGGCTCAGACAGCTGCATCTTGCCTTGGCAGACTGTCTGCTGTAAAGAAGGAAAAGGTTGATTTTGTGGCCAAGGCCACTGGACTCAGCAGATCTAAAGGCAGTTATAGGATCCCTGGCTGAGCTTGGCCACGTCACCGTATTATTTGTATTACGGCCGAGGAGCCCCCGAACCCCATTGTGCTGTTGTAACGATGCTGCCTTTGGTGGGACACAACTGAGAGTACCAATTCAGCACAAATGGCTGAGATCAGGGCAGTTACAGCCCAAGGCTGGGGTTCCTTTGCACACCACGGCAAAGAAAACCAGCCAAACAGAGAAGACTTCGGTTTTACCCCACTGGCTAACCAGAAGTCATATAAACAATTCCCTTAGACGCTCCAGTTTCCAGTATCACCACCAGTGCCACTCATTATGGGGATGAATGGTTATGAAAACCAACACCCCAGTAAAAGAAAAAGGTTCTCCCGATCCCAAAGGACCAAGCCCCAGACCCAGGTCAATATACAAATCAGATCTTACCCACAAATCACGCTGTTGCCGATCCTTTAGAATCTAAAATCTAAAGGTTTATTCATAAAAGATAGAGATGAGAGCTAGAATTGGTTAAATTGAATCTGAAGGACATAAATCCACACCATGTAGAGGCCAAGCATAGGAGTTTATTACACACAGCGCTGGCGGAGTGTCACCTGGCTTATTAGGCTCAGAGACACTGTCAATCAGTTGATTACAATAGAATATATAGATTTTCCATGGGCGGGGGAAAGTGACGGGGTAGGCAGTTCCACACCCCGGGATAGGTTTTGCAGCAAGACAAGATAAGCACATTAGCCAATGGTTACATAATATCTCTGCCCATGGTCTCAAGTTAGCAAGTTAACATTTAATTAATACTTTGATAAAATGCTATTAGTATAAAATATCTATGTTGAATTCTGATTTGGGGTCCATAGGAATGGAGCAACTCCTTTGATTGTCCACCAGATACATTCCTAGGGGTTAAAGCAAAGAAACAGTGAAAGTATATGGCAATAAAGATTGTCCCCTTTATGTTTCAAGGCAGGGCATTGGTCCCTGGGAAGGGAGGTGGAAGGATGTCATATCTTATACTGACGTGCCAGCTTTTCATAAACTTAAGAATGGATCTGTGGGAAGAACGTTACCTACAGAAGAGACTGACACAATAGGAACAGGGATCCTTTGTTCAATTTGCAACTCCGAATAAGACACAATTATTTAGTTCTTAGCTTTAACACCTGGCAATTTGCCTATTTTAGCAAAAACAAGATTATCTGTTTACCCCAGCTTTCTTTTAGCTAATTACTATTTGCTAGGCCTCTGGCCTCCAGACCAAACTCTGGACTTTGGGTCTGAGAAAGAGCTGGCACAATCCATATACCAGGTTGTTATATAAAATACACATGGATTTTAACCCTTCAGAATCAATCACATACAGTCATGGCAAAGTTCTTGGTTCAGGCTTGTAGCAGTGATAGAATAAACTGCAGATTCAAATCAAGCCTCTGGAGCACATCCCCACCTGGGATGGGTCATTCAGTCCTTTGTTCAGAGCTTCCGTTTGTTGTAGCAAAGTCCCTCCAGAAACAGGGTTGAAGACAAGATGGAGGAGATGCAGCTGCCTTTTATATTCTTTCTCTTGTGTGTGGAAACCCCTTGATTCTCCTCTGCAAGATCACAGCAAGATGGAGTTTGGAGTCACATGGGCAAGTCACATGTCCGTGCATGACTCAGTTCTTTACAGGCCAATGCCATTGTCCACATGTTAGTTTGAATGTTCCCAGAAAAGCTCAGATGTGGACTGGCATCTCCAAAGTCCATTGTCAGCTAAGTGTTTCTTGACTGGGCACTTACGGAGAATAGTCCCTTCTCAAGAAGCTGACCAAATGCTTCACTGAGGCTATTTAGATTCAAAACACATTGAGATACACGTACATAGCCAATATACATAACTGGAATACAAAAATGACACACCCATACAGACAGCATCATGATCTATACGGTCACAAGTTATGTCAGTAATGTCACACCCCCAACGCTGTACATTATTTATTAGGTATATTATGGTAGCACTAAGACCCCCAGTAATGGACCAGGGCCTCCTTGTGCTAGACACTATACTTTATCTATTAGGTGTATTATGGTAGAGCCTAAGAGCCCCAGTCATGGATCCTGGCCCTATTGTGCAAGGCGCTGTACAAATTTAGATAAAAAAGATGCCAAATTATCCTTATTTTCACCTCATCATTTGTCTGACTTGTCTGATTGGACGGTGAGCTCTTTGGGGCAGAGATTGTCTCTCACTAGGTGTCCAGCACAGCCTTGGTTGGTTCCTCTAACACCACTATGCAGCGCAGGCTGCATCTGCAGCCCTGCCTGATGTTGATTCAGCCTTGGAGCTTTGCAACCTGGCCCTAGAGAAGGAAGGGACCATGTTCTAGCTCAGCACTGGGGCATGAAAATGTCATTGCTGGGACAATGAGCATTCAATAAGATCTCCTTGTGGCACTGAAGAATTGAGAAGGATCATCTGCTTAGAGAGGGTTTCAAGCACATCTTTATGCCGGTGATTTCTGTAAAGGGCCACCTCTGCCCCTTTGCTTCTCCCCAAGTGCCAAGGAGTTCAAGGCTTTCGGCATAGCTCCATGCTCTGGCATGAGGCGCTGCATGATAGTGAACAGCGCTGCTCAATGCTGAGATGCATAATTCCTGGAGTATCCTGGCTTCACACCAGCATTGGAATAGGGCAGGCAACATCCAGGCTTTGAGACCGCAGAGCAGGGGGAGGCAGATGGATAAGCAGGCAGGCCGATCCTGGCGAAACGGACAGCAGTGTGGGATAGCGGTGGGTGGACCCTCAAGCTCGTGCCGACGAGCCAGTGCCTTTGTCCATCCTAAATACGCAATGATCTCAATCCACTTACCAAGCGGACTGTGTTTTCCCAACATGGTCCAACCGTTTTTCAATGCCGCGGGCCAGAGGTTAATTTTGGGGCTACCTCCGTGGCCCTCGTGCAGAAATATAATTCCAAATTCTAGGATCAGGTCAGTTTTGAAGGATTTAGCCACTAATAGGGTTCAGAAGTAATAAAATGAAATTAAACAAGAGAATAGCTCACCTCTTCATGGAAACCCTGGGGAAAAGGGTTTTTTCACATTAGAATCCCAAGATTGACAACAATAGTTGTACTGGTAAATCGGAGACAGCAAGGCATTGTGATTGTCCGTTACTTTCCACGACTCAAGCAGTCTTCCATGCTGTATTCCCACATCAACTTTCCTGAACTGCAGCCATTGCAGTTACTTGTCCCCTTGCACTCAGATGACGGTTGCACCTTATTTTAATGGACCATGCTCCAAATCCCCGGTGCGCACCCCACCGAAAACTGCAACACGCCGATACGCTGGCGACAGAAGATCAAAAGCAGCGACCCTCCTGCCCCACGGAGGAGTCCATAGCTGCAGCCACACAGCTGCGGGGCTGCATGGAGGTGAAAATCACTCGAGGACTAGATGGAAATCACTGGCGGGGGTGGTGGGGGAGAGGGAAGGTGGCAGATCCTGATAGTGGGCACACGAGGGACGCTGGCGTCATTTTTCCAGCTGATTTCCGTCTTTGACACCCCGTTGCTTTCCAGATGCTCACGTCCTTCGAGTTGATCCGGTACAACGTGGAGCGGGATGAACCCGTGCGAGATGAAAGAGGGTGCTGCATCCGAGTCCCCCCCGGTAAGAATAACAGGCTGGCCATGGGGCGGCGCTGATGGGGGGAGCGGGCCCCTTGGGGAGGAGGCATAGTACAGCAATTGCAGTCTTAGCCTGGAACTTCAGAGACATGAATTCAATTCCCAGCCTCAGGCGAGTTGCCTAGGCCCAGATCCACTGAGCATAAGGGAAGCTTGGTGCTTAAATCCCATTGAGGATCTGTGCCTCGGTTGCTCTTCTGTGAAATGCAGCTGATAGCCCAGCCCTACCTTGCCGGGGGAATTGTCAGATTCAGAGCATTAGAAGACTGTGAGACACTCCCGTACTCACAGCAGCCATATAAATCCCCTAACTAGATAGTGGAATAGTTGATAGCAGGGATGAATGAAAGCCACGGAGCTGGAGAATCGCAAAACTCATGCCCTGTTGTTTTCAGAGAGTGGACGGCAAAATTAGTTCAACGTTACCAACCATGTCCTCTGTTGTTTTAATCTGTTTCACACACACATCTAACAGACAAGGTTTTCACAGATTTCCTGGCGCGTTTGGATTTAATACGAAGTGACATCAAATAGCTAATTCGGTTGAAGTGTCATTTAAGAGAATCAATCAAATGCTTGATACAGCACTATACAGAATAAGAAAGGAAATGTACATACCAATCTGAGACTGGAGAAATTAGACATCACGCTTCACTTCACTTTGCTTCGAACTCCCCAAGTCATGCCTTATATACTGGTTTTGGAGAAAGAAAATCCTTGAAAATCTTTCTTTCTCGTGCTCTGATATGATTTTGAAAATTATCAATTTACCGAATCAATAAGCCAATGACAGCTGTAACTATTGTATCTGTACTGAGACCATCTGTAGCCATAATTGGCTCTTAATGACTCAGACATCAGTCAATAGGTTACTCAATGCTGTGACATTGATTATAGCACACGGCCACCGTACCAAATGGGCCCTGTGCGTTTTATCAGTTCCAGGTTGTCATTTATAACCATCCTTCATCAATTACGCCATCTCGTCCACTACAACACACATCGAAAGTAGCAAGCATGTGGACTAGGTCAGCAAGGTCAGGGGAAAAGCAGATGAGATGGTTAAATACAGTCCTACTTTAAATTACAGACATCCATTAGTCTAAGACAAAACAGTCTTTGGCATTAGAGTTGGTAATATTTAAAAACCGGACACTCCAGCAGGAGTGCTGGAACCTCCCCTGCCCTGCCTCTTCCCCCCCGAGGCCCCACCCCTGTCCTACATATTCCCCCCCCAAAGCCCTGCCCCTGCCCCACCTCTTCCCCTGAGGCCCCACCCCCATCCACTCCTCTTCCTTCCTCCCTCTTGTCGCTCATTGCTTCTCCCTCCCACTCCCTACCCCCACCCGGGTTAGGAGGGATTTGCCTGTGGAGCCGAGGCTGGGAGCTGCAGCCGTCTGATGAAGATAGGAGGCGGCCCTGGCTGAGTAGGGGCTGGCACGGATGATGACCCAGTGTCTCCCCGACTTGCAGTAACCGGACTTTGGGTGTCCGGTCAGTAGATCTGACTGGACACTGTCAGGTCCCCTTTTTGACCAGACTTTCCCAACTAAAACTGGGCACCTGGCCACCCTAGAGTTTAGTCTAGTCTGACCTCGTGCATATCCTAGGCCAGAGATCATTCATTAATGAAGTCGTTCCTTCATTAAGCCCGGAACTTCTGATTGAGTTACGGGGTGACATTATAGATGATCATCCAGGGTATGTCTGCACAGCAATGAGTCACCTGCTGCTGGCCCGTGGCAGCTGACTCTGGCTTGTGGGGCTCGGGATGCGGGGAGGTTTCATTTCTGTGAGGAGGGAGGGTCCCAGAGCCCAGGTTCCAGGCCGAGTCCGGAAGTCTACAAACCAATGAAACAGCCTGCAGCCCGAGTCAGCTGTAACGGGCCGGCCGTGGGTGTCTAGTTGCCATGTAGACATACCCACAATCTTGATTAAGAGACTCCAAAGGTAGAACCAGGCGGCAGGGGTATTCGCAGTATGTGTAGATGCACCCTGGCTAGCTTTGATCCAGTGATGCAGAATTCACTTTACATCCCATGGCAAGTTGCTCCTCTTGTGTCCGTCGTTCTTTACACAACAACACAATGGGAAGACGGGATCTTGGCACAGTTGAGTTCCCACACTATGTTGTTGTCAAGCTGTACACAACCACGCTCGGCCTAGCTACTCCCGCATGGCTACAGAACACAGCGAGTGCTGTCCTGGACCCACAGGACCAAGGCTACGTCCCAGCTGTTAAACAGTCCCTTGGTGGAACCCCTCAGTTCTCCAGGGTAGCCCCTTCCATCAGGAGCAGGGAAGTTGGGAAAAGTCTCTCAGCTGGAGTCTATGCACCTCAGCAAGTATTTGCAGTGACGCCAGGCAGCGTTTCCAAAACAGTTGGGTTTGCTGGGGAACAGGAACTCAGCCTCGGGTCAGCACAGGGAGATAATGGTTAAGACATTGTCCCTCTGGCCAAGTCAGTGCAAATCACCGGCCAAGCTTCTATGGGCTCCATTCCAGGCTCTGCGCTCACCGCTCAGCCTCTCCCAAAAGCCGACTCCTCCTCCCCAGCCTGCCACTGTTCCTTTGTTCCCGAGCTGGGGCTTCTGCTCAGCTTCCCTGCTGAGGTGTGTGGGGAGGGACCCACCTCCCTCTGGGCGATTGGTTTCCTTAACGGTCCCGTTCGTTGCATCCCGGGCAGTGAGGGGGTCACACACATACACCTTATATCTCCTGCGTTGCCCCAAGAGCACCCTTTTGCCCCTCCAGAGAGCAGTGCAAAACAGAGGGGAAACTGAGGCATGGCATGGGCGTCACAAAAACATGACTGAAAATTGCCACTTTATCACGAGTGCCCCTAGAGGGATCTGCCCTATATTTGCTATGCTGCCAGTGGCTAATTACCCTTGCTTCAGACTTTATGCCTGGTTCTAGCCTGAATTTGTCTGGGTTCAGTTTCCAGACTTTGGATTTCATTCTGCCTGTGTCCGCTCAGTCAAATTTCTCAGCCAATGAGCAGGATAGAAGACGTAGCAAAGGTCCTTTGGTCCCCATTACTTGTAGTATCTGACCACCTCATGGGCTTTTAATGCATTTATCCAAATGCACCCCTGTGAGGTAGGGAAGTCTTATTAGGGTGACCGTATTTTCCCAAGGGAAAACGGGACACAGTGTAGGGCTAGCCCGAGCCCTCCTGCTCCCCAGTGTGGGGCTGGTCCGAGCCGCTCATCCGAGCTCTCCCCCACAGGGCTGACCCGAGCCCCTCTCCAAAGGCTGGAGAGAGTGGGGCTGGCTCAAGCCGCTCGCTCCTTCACGCGTTCCTCCACACCCCATTTTTGCCCAAAAAGTCAGGACAGCCGGGACCAGGCTTAAAAAAGAGACCGTCCTGACCAAAATGGGATGTGTGGTCACCCTAAGTATTATCCCCATTGCAGAGATGGGGGATTAAGATACAGAGAGCAAGTGTAAAATTTAGGAGTCTAAATCCCATTCTCAATAGCGACCTAGGAACTTTGGAGCCTAATTCTCATTGAAATTCAATGGGGCCAATACTATAACGGGGTTCAAAAGGGAGCTAGATAGATTCATGGAGGACAGGTCCATCAATGGCTATTAGCCAGGATGGGCAGGGAGGGTGTCCCTTGCCTCTGTTTGCCAGAAGCTGGGGTTGGGTGACAGGGGATGGATCACTTGATGATTCCCTGTTCTGTTCATTCCCTTTGGGGCACCTGCCATTGGCCACTGTGGGAAGTCAGGATACTGGGCTTGATGGATCTTTGGTCTGATCCAGTATGGCCGTTCTTATGTTCTTATGGCGGCCTGTTTACACTTGGAAATTAATGTGGATTAAGATAGGGTGTGCATTTAAAGTGCAATGGGTATTCCTGAATAGCGCCATGTGGGGACACTCTGATTTCGGCGCGAGAGTGGCATGTTCCTGCGGAACTTAACCCATTTTCAAACCCACCACTTGTGACCTTTCCGAGGTCACCCAGACCGGTGAGGGGTTCTGTCTCCACCTGCCATGTAAGTTTGGGAGCCTTAGTGCCATGCTGCTGACACCAGGTGCCGTCCCACAAGCAAAAGGTCTCACCCTGGCTTCCACCAGCCAAAATACTCCTTTCAAAGTGACAGCAACAGCCCTTCTCGGCCTGCATCTCCCCAAATCCTTCCAGCCCCAGTCCTTAACTTCCAGCTGCTCCGTGCGCCACCCCCAGAGGAGTGAAACCAGCCCCCAGCTACCAGTTCACTTTGGCACACATGCCACGGTGCACACCAGAGCCATGCTCAGGGTGGAAATAAGGACAGACTGAGGGAACTGGGATTGTTTAGTCTGCAGAAGAGAAGAATGAGGGGGGATTTGATAGCTGCTTTCAACTATCTGAAAGGGGGTTCCAAAGAGGATGGATTTAGACTGTTCTCAGTGGTACCTGATGACAGAACAAGGAGTAATGGTCTCAAGTTGCAGTGGGGGAGGTTTAGGTTGGAGATTAGGAAAAACTTTTTCACTAGGAGGGTGGTGAAGCACTGGAATGGGTTACCTAGGGAGGTGGTAGAATTTCCTTCCTTAGAGGTTTTTAAGGTCAGGCTTGACAAAGCCCTGGCTGGGATGATTTAGTTGGGAATTGGTCCTGCTTTGAGCAGGAGGTTGGACTAGATACCTCCTGAGGTCCCTTCCTATCCTAGGATTCTATGATTCTAGGAAAAGGTTTATTTGATAGAAAAAATCCCAGACTCCGAGAAGAAACAGCAAAGGGGACACCAACACCCCCCTCCACACACACACATTATTTTACCCCGGAATTTGACCTTCCTGCATGCAGGGGCGGCTCCAGGCACCAGCCCGCCAAGTGGTCCTGCGGCTTCAGCAGACCTCCCACAGGCTGCCGCTGAATTCGCAGGCCCCGGGACCTCCCGCAGGCAAGCCGCCGAAGGCAGCCTGCCTGCCGTGCTTGGGGCGGCAAAATGCCTAGAGCCGCCCCTGCCTGCATGTACCCCAGAACATGACTGTGCTGCAGTTGTCCATTCTATATGTGCAGCCACTGCCAGCTGAAAACCAGACCAATAGCTAGGGAAAATCGTAGACCTTTGTGAGACAAGGTCGGACAGCTGCAGACTTGCAGTTTGCTAAGCAGAATGGAAGGGTGGGAGGGAAAGTTCTGGAAGAGAATGAGTGGTTTTAGGTGCCCCTGACATCTTCTTGTTATGGCTAGAAATGCTGGAACTGTTTGGAGATGAGGAGGAGAAATTAGGAGAATTGCTGACTCAGTAGAGGTATTCTGCTGACCCGCTAGGAGTCTGTTATGTATCGGGTCGCCGTGTTAGTCTGGATCTGTAAAAGCAGCAAAGAGTCTTGTGGCATCTTATAGACTAACAGACGTTTTGGAGCATGAGCTTTTGTGGGTGAATGCCCACTTTGTCAGATGCATGTAGTGGAAATTTCCAGGGGCAGGTATATATAAGCAAGCAAGAAGCAGGCTAGAGATAACTTCTTTGCTACTGTAGGTTATGTGCTTTGTTAGAGTGAGCTATAAACTATTTGGTAAAAATAAATACCTCAGATCAGTCCGAGGGAGCTTTTCTCTGGGCAAGGAACTGACATTTAAACTCTCCATCAGCTGGAGGGAAAGAGGGCCCCTTGGAAGCCTGGCTGGTGGTTACTCAAAAGCATCTCAGACTGTGGGTAAATATATCTGGGATGTCCTGAACCTATTACCTATGTGTGTGTGTGCTTAATAGCTAATAAATAGTAGCTTTAGATAAGAGAACGCTTCCTTGTATCAATCATTTATCAGACAGAAATTGCTCTATCCCCACTGATTTGTGCCTGACACCTCCTGGAGTGAGACAGTTAAGTTACTCCTGGGAGACCCTGGGTAACAGTTACACAAAAAATAAACATCAGGATGCACCTTCAGGCTTTATGCCTCTATATTAGCTAAATTCTCTTTTCTAGCAGACGTTACCTATTGCCTCTGAACGGGTTCCCAGCGTACCCCCGTCATCATTGAGGGGATCCAGTGTTTCACAGACAGTTTCCCGCTTAGGCTGCCCCCCAGTTTCTGGATAAAAAAAACCTCAGGCACAAGCTTTCCCCCCCTTTTTGTTTCTTTTTTCTGGCATGATGACTCATGTTTATTCAGAGTCGGTGAAACTCCCTCCTTTCTTAGGCCGGGCCTACACTAAAAAGTTAGGTTGACCCAGCTACATTGGTCAGGGGTGTGAAAGAGCCACTCCCCCTGAGTGACATAGCTAAGACCGCTGCGGAGACCCTTCCATCAAGCTAGATACTTCCTCTCATGGAGGTGGATTACCTACACCAATTGGAGGACCCTGAAAACTGGCCGGGATGAGCTGGGCTACGTAGGGGGATATCCATTGGGATTCTCATTCTCCCTTCCAGGCGAGGTGGGGCTGCTGGTGGCAAAGATCACAAGAAGCTCCCCGTTCAATGGCTACGCGGGTGACCGCCAAAAGTCAGAGAAGAAGATCCTGAGGGATGTGGTGAAGAAGGGAGACCGCTACTTCAACAGCGGAGACCTCCTCATGCTAGACCACGAGGGCTTCATATATTTCCAGGACCGGGTGGGAGACACGTTCCGGTAGGTTCCGTGGCAAGCCATTACCCTCATTTGACCCAGCTGCTGTCCCCTCCCAGGTGGGATGAACTGGGGAGCCTGATGCTGGTAGCACCTATAAAACCCTACGAGAGGCTGGGACCCTATTGTGTGATGTGCTATACACACAGGTATAACAGTAACTAGTTCTCACAGAGCAATTTACAATGGCGATAGGGCTTGTTGCCTCCATTTTATAAATGGGGAGACTGAGGCACAGAGAGGGGCTGTCACAGGCCCAAGGTCACCCAGCAAGAGACCTGGGAACAAAACCCAGGTCTTCTCAGATCCAGTCGTGTGCTGCATCTGCTAGGCCACACTGCCTCCCCTCTGCTACAAAAAGATGGTCCAGGAGCCAAAGAATTTACTGTCTGGGTCTGGCTGGGTTTTCCAAGGAGCCTAACTCAGATTGCTCTTGTGTGCCTAACCCCCACAGGCAAGTACAAGCAGGGGGTGAATGCATCAGCCATAGAAGATAAAATAAAGCCCACGGGAAAAACTGTCAAAAGCACTAAAGTAACTCAGGAGGGACTTATGTCTGCACCCCGACATAAGATTAACTGGTTTGGGCTTGCAGGGCTAATGCAGCCAAGTAACAGTGTAGACATTCGGGCTCAGGCTGGATCCCAGCCTCCGAGACCCTCGCCTCTCACCCCATTTCAGCCGAGCACAAATATCTACACGGCTAAGTTTAGCCCCATGAAACCGAATCAGTTGACCTGGTCTTTGAAACTTGCTGCTGTTGGTCTCTTTGTGCTTGTGTAGACGTACCCTAAGTGTTGTTTGGAAAAGCAATCTAGGGCTTGTCTACACTACACTACACATGCTTTACTGGTGTAGCTAGGACAGCAGAGCCCCCTGGTGGAGACACAGTGTATGCTGACAGATAGCATTAAACCGTAGTGAGGCCTGGCAGAATTCGATTATTTTTTTATTATTTCAACGGATGATAGCGATGTTTCTTTTAAAGCCTTTTTTTTAGATGTTTATCCATTTAAATTTTCACAGCTGCACAAAATCCTGCAAGGGGGAGGGTCGGACAATTATTTAGCGTCCGTAGATATTGAGGTTCGAAAAGTTCAAAGCTTTATAAACCACTAGAAAACAAATGATCAACATCACATGCGAAAATCTACAAAGTAAAGATCCTTAAATCAACAAGCCTAGAGGAGGCTAGTCTAGATGATCCCTTCTGGCCTTGAAATCTAGTAATCAATGTGGATGGATGGAAAAATAGATTCCTCTGTTCTCTCTCTTCAGCTGGAAAGGAGAGAACGTTGCCACGACGGAGGTGGAGACGACGCTGGTGGCAGTGCAGTTCATTCAGGAAGTCAACGTCTACGGGGTGCCGGTCCCAGGTGCGTACCCAGCAGCAGGACATTTCATGTCACCTTGACACTATGGCTCACCCCAGGAGTGTCCTTCCTGAGGCAGCTTTTAAAAGCCATTGCGTAGCGTGTCTGTGTCGGGGTCTGAGTCTTCCTTTGCGTGGGTAGGGACCCTGGGATTGAAGAAAGCCGTGCAAAGCGTGGAGGAATAGTTCTCTCCACTGCAGAAATCCCTGTGTTATTCAGGAAATGAGGCTTGATGCTCAGAGTGGCCTAAAAAATCTATAGATCCTTCATGAACAGTCTATGCCAGGGGTAGGCAACCTATGGCACGGGTGCCGAAGGCGGCACACAAGCTGATTTCCAGTGGCACTCACACTGCCCAGGTCCTGACCACCAGTCCAGGGGGCTCTGCATTTTAATTTAATTTTAAATGAAGCTTCTTAAACATTTAAAAAACCTTATTTACTTTACATACAACAATAGTTTAGTTGTATATTATAGACTTATAGAAAGAGACCTTCTAAAAAGGTTAAAATGTATTACTGGCACACAGAAACTTAAATTAGAATGAATAAATGAAAACTCGGCACCCCACTTCTGAAAGGTTGCCGACCCCTGGTCTATGTCCAGGCCTCAGCATATGGTCATTAGAGCTGTGCAAATAGTGGAGATTTTAGTTCCAGGCAGTTCTGAAAAATAGAATAAAAAATTGTTCTTCTTCGAGTGATTGCTCCTATGCATTCCATTTAGGTGTGCGCGCCGCGCGTGCACGGCTCTTCGGAACAGTTTTACCCTAGCAAC
>ML129426.1:0-25651 GCA_003846335.1 Cuora mccordi | reverse complement strand
GCAAATACTTTTCGGAGACTGCAGGAACTGTGGGATAGCTTGAGTCCCCCAGTCCATGAGTGTCCATTTGATTCTTTGGCTTTCCGTTACGCTTGTCACGCAGCAGTGCGCTGAGCCCCTGCTATGGCGTCTGTCTGGAGATTTTTAAAAAATGATTTTGAATTTCGTCTTCTGTAACGGAGCGCTGATAGAACAGATTTGCCTGCCCTTACAGCGATCACGTCCGCATGGTCCATGCGGGAGCTCTTTCTTTATTTTGATTTTTAACTGCATCGCCACACGTGCTGATCGGAGCTCCACGCTGGGCAAACAGGAAATATTCAAAAGTTCGCGGGGCTTTTCCTGTCTACCTGGACACTGCATCCGAGTTCAGATCGCTGTCCAGAGCGGTCAGTGGTGCACTGTGGGATACCGCCCGGAGGCCAATACCGTCGATCTGCGGCCACACTAACCCTAATCCGATATGGTAATACCGATATTAGCGCTACTCCTCTCGTTATTGAGGAGTACAGAAACCGGTTTAAAGAGCCCTTTATACCGATATAAAGGGCCTCTCAGTGTGGACGGGTGTGGCGTTAAATCGGTTTTACACTCCTAAAACCGGTTTAAACGCCTAGTGTAGACCAGGCCTTAGTGTAGACAAAGCCCGACGCTTTGTGTGTGTGTTTCAGGACACGAAGGCAAGATTGGAATGGCAGCCATACGACTGAAGGAGGGGATGGTTTTTGATGGTGAAGAACTCTACACACACACCAAGGATTTCTTGCCAAACTACGCCATTCCTCGCTTTGTCCGCCTGCAGGTAAGAGATCCTTTTGGCTGGCCCTTTAAGCCTGGGGCGGGGGTGGGGAGGCTGGAGGACCCTGACTTGGTTGGTAAATTGTAGTGCCAAAGGCTTAATCACACTGTGGTTCGTTATGGAATATGGTCAAGAGGCCAAATAACCAATGTCAGTCAGGTTTATTGCTCTAAGCCAACAGTACAAGGAAAAGGTTTGATGTGATACCAGTCTCCGGAAAACCATCTCATGCAGCATTGTTAGAACCTGAACATAAGAACGGCCATACTGGGTCAGACCGATGGTGCATCAAGCCCAGTATCCACAGTGGCCAGTGCCAGGTGCTTCAGAGGGAATGAACAGAACAGGGCAATTTATCAAGTGATCCATCCCCTGTTACATTCACCTTACACAGAAATTGTGTTCCTGAGTTACCCCTGTAAAGCCGTTTTTGTATACCCTACCTGTTTACAAGTAAAAGGTACTGCTGTGTACGTCATCTGAGACTAGATTTAACCAATCAGCTCTCTGCCTAGGTAAACTGGTCCAACACTGGCAGAACTTCATCTGTTGCATCTCCACTTGGGAGCTCTGCTGGCATAGCTAAACCAGCCAGTGCTCTGAGTAATGCTGTTCCCCTCCTCCAGTGGGGGATGACCAGGGACAAAGCTAATATTCTAGAGCTAAAAGCATCAGCTTCTGCCTCTTTGAGCTAAAGGAGTGACTCCATTAGCAGGCAGCTGCAGTAGACTCTTATCCTCTCATGTGCCATAGTGAGCTAGCTCCTGCAGCACTTTGTGTTTTGTTACACAGGACGCTCTAGAGGTCACGGGGACGTTCAAGCAGTGCAAAGGGCAGCTGGTGAAGGAGGGGTTCAATCCAGCTCTCATCAAGGACCCCCTGTTCTTCCTGGACGAATCAGAGAAGCGTTTTGTGCCCATGAGCCCTCAGATTTACAGCTCCATCCTGGACATGAAACTGAAACTCTAAGGGTCTCGTTGCTGCCTTGTGTAACTAATGTGCTAACAGTCCTAGCAATGAAGCCAGGATGCCCCCAATTTGGGTTTCTCAGGATCCATCCAAGGAGGGGTAATTGCCTCCTGTTCTGGTCTAATCTGGTGATTTTGTAATGATGGCTTTGTGCATATTCTGCTTTCCAAGAATCTTGCAGAAAATATAGGGTTTTTTTGGTGGGGGGCGGGGGGTGGTTCTTTAAATGTGAATTCCACCCTTGAAATGTCTCACCCTCTGTTGTAGCTCATATTGAACTCTGTGATGTGGAAAAGATTTGTGATTATAGAAGTGAGAAATTTTTTTTTGGCGGATAGTAAATCCCCCCCACATGCATTTTTTGGGGCACTTAAACTATTTGCAAATTCTGGTCGAGTTCATAGAAAGATAGGGCAGGAAGGAACCTCAAGAAGTCATCAAGTTCAGCCCTCCACGCTGAGGTAGGACCAAATAACCCTAGATCATCCCTGACAGTTGTTTGTCCAACCTGTTCTGAAAAACCTCCAGTGACAGGAATTCTACAACCTGTTCCACAGCTTAACTACCCTTACAGTTAGAAAGTTTTTCCTAATAACTAACCTAAACCTCCCTTGCTGCAGATTAAGCACATTAGTTCTTGTCCTACCTTCAGTGGACAGGCAGAACAACCGATCACCATCCTCTTTATAACAGTCCTTAGCATATTTGAAGACTATCAGATTCCCCGCCTTCAGGCTTCTTTTCTCAAGACTACACATGCCCAGTTTTTCAACCTTTCCTCCTAGGTCAGGTGTTCTAAACGTTTAATCATTTTTGTTCCTCTCCTCTGGACTCCCTCCGATTTGTCCACCAATTCAGAGAATAGTTTTGGCCAAAAAAATTCCCCGAAAACCAAACTTTCTGAATGGTCAGAACGGTCCATTTTGAGCTGTGCCGCTCGGAGGACCTTTCCCAGACCTGAGGAAGTGCTCCGTGTGGCTCGGAAGCGCGTCTCTCTCACCAGCAGATGACCTCACCCATCTGATCTCTTCATTTGGAATCGATAGTTAATGTCATTTCGAATTCATTTGAAATGTTCTGTTTGACCTGAATGGAGTTTTTGGAGGTTCGTTTCGATGAGCCAAAAAACATCAGTTTCGGTTTGAACCAAACCCAGTTTTGTTTTGTTTATTTTTAATTTTCCAGTTTGGACACGTCAGGAGCGAGAGCCCACAGCTAGGCTGGTTACCTGCTAGCTTAACCGCCTCACAGTAATGATGCATCTGGCTGCCAGTTTAGCCACCTGATTGACCCCGCTGGGCTTCCCTCCAAGCCCTTTGCCCTCGGCTTCCCAAGAATTCAGTTCAACCCCAGATTTCGTTTGTAGCGGGATGGTTACCCGCTCTGCCCTGCGGGGCTTGGAACAGCCCAGGAGAGGGCTGTGGGAAGAAGCCTGGGCTGATTGGGGGAAGCAGGCTCAGCTGTGGCCATACCCCAATCAGACCCAGCTGGCCCCTATAAGGGGCTGGGAACCAGGGCCAGGGTCAGTCTCCCTCTGTTTGTAGAGGGAGAAGGGCCTGGCTGCAGGGACCTCAGTAAGAAACCTAGATTGGGAGCAGGGCTGGGGAAGGGCCAGAGGAGCTGGGAGCTCTGGCCTGGAAGGCCCCAGGCTGCAGGCCTGACTATAGGATGAATAGGAGCAGGGTTGCAAGGGGGCAGCCCATGGGTAGGCAGAGGCAGCAGGTCTGAACCCCTTTGCCTGTGATGAGTGGCTTACACTGCAGTCTGCCCCAGTGAACAGGGGCTAGATGGAGACTGGGCAGTAGCCAAGACTGAGGCGAAGTGGGGATAGTGGGTGGGGGTTCCCCTGGGAGGGGGAGACCCAGAACTGTGGGGGTACTGCCAGGGGGCAGCACCCAGTTAAAGGAGCACCGGGGTCCTGGGAGGAACATGGGGGCCAGCAGTGGTGGTGAGACACCGGCCTGAAGAGGGCGCTTTGGAGGCTGGATGCTAATTCCCGAGGACAACCAGCAGGAGGTGCCGCCGGGTGAGTCTGTGCACGCTTACATCGTTACTCACATACCTTTATGCGACATACAGCAAAGCAGTTCTGAGTTGATCAGACTCACGCTCAGTGGGCGGATGCAGGTCCCAAGTGATGCAGAAGCCCTCTTCCTTTATATGCATTTGCTCATACATTGCATTGGGTATGTCACATCAGAGGTTCTCAACCTTTTTATTTCTGAGCGCCCCCCCTCCAACATGTTTAAAAACTCCGCAGCCCACCTGTGCCACAATAACTGGTTTTTCTGCATCTAAAAGCCAGGGCCGGCGTTAGGGGCTAGCAAGCAGGGTGATTGCCTGGGGGCGCCATGTCCCAGGGGCCCCCATGAAGCTACATTGCTCAGGCTTCAGCTTCAGCCCCGGCTCAGAGACTTGGAACTACTGTGTTACATCACAGGTCAGTCCTTTGCTGGGACCAGTCCCCATACAGCGTGCTCAGTCTACACACGCCTTACGCTTTACCTCATCTTACGTTCTGGGTGTATACAGTCCATTGCGATCTTGTCCATTGTAAACTGTCCCCCTTCTCTTAGCTGATACACACGTCCTGTCTCCAGCCTGCTGAGCCATTCACCTCCCCAGTCATGCTTTCTGCGAAATGTGGCCTCACCCTTGTCTAGTTTCTCACCTCAAGCCAGGCCTACGGGCTCGACTGCCCAATAGGCTGAGGGGCTCAGCGTGCCTGCTCTTAAGACCAGCTGCAGGGCCCCTTCTGTGCAAAGCTTTCGCTTTTTTAAAAGGATGCCCAAGCCTGGTTAAGGGGAAAAGATCTTCAGTGTTTCCTTTTCTGCCTTGGGTGAGTAAATGGAGGACTTCATTTCAAAGACCCGGATCTTGGGGCCATTTCTCTGAGCGTGAGTCCCTTCTCAGGGCTTGTTAAGATGAATTAACTACAGGGGAAGTTGACGTGCATAAATTAAAGCACAGTAATCCCCCGGGTGGGCGCTCTCATTCCAAATTGGATTTAGGGCTTGTCTACACTCCAGTGCCTTGTCCAGTATGGACATGCCAGCAGAGAGCCCTAGTGGAAACAAGAGAGGGTGCAGAGAGTTTCCACAGTATTGAGTTAAGGCAGAGGTGGGCAAACTACGGCCCAGGGGTTGCATCTGGCCCTTCAGTTGTTTTAATCTGGCCCTTGAGTTTCTGTCAGGGAGCGGGGTCTGGGGCTTGCCCCACTCCGCGCAGCTCCCAGAAGCAGCAGCATGTCCCCCCGCCCACCGGCTCCTACACGTAGGAGCAGCCAGAGCCGCCTGACTGCGCCTCCGCATAGGAGGCAGATGGGGGACATGTCAATGCTTCTGGGAGCTGCTTGAGGTAAGTGCCGCTCAGAGCCTGCACCCCCTGACCCCCTCCTGCACGCCCCAACCCCCTGCCCCAGCCCTGATCCCCTTCTGCCCTCCAAACCCCTCAGTCCCAGCCCAGAGCAGCCTCCTGCAGCTCTGACCTCCTCCTGTGCCCCAACCCCCCTGCCCCAGCCCTGATCCCCCTTCTGCCCTCCGAACCCGTCAGTCCCAGCCCAGAGCATCCTCCTGCATCCCAAGCCCCTCATCTCCAGCCCCACCCCCCAGCCGGAGTCCTCACCCCTCACATCCCAGCCCCAGCCCAGAGCCCCCTTCTGCACCCTGAGCTCATTTCTTGCCCCACCCCAGAGCCCACACCCCCAGCCGGAGCCCGCACCCCTCTACCACACCCCAATCCAATTTTGTGAGCATTCATGGTCCGCCATACAATTTCCATAACCAGATGGATAATCAAGAGCTGTATAATCTATTGCAGAAAGGCAGAGAAAGAACCAATGGACCAGACAGCAAATGTGAAAAATTGGGACATTGGGTGGGAGGTAATAGGAGCCTATAGAAGAAAAAGACCCCAAAATTGAGACTGTCCCTATAAAATCAGGACAGCTGGTCACACTAACGGAAGCTGCAAATCCAGATGAGAAATTAGGCACACGTTTTTAACACTGAGGGTGATTAACCGTTGGAACCATCTCCTGAGGGAAGTGGATTTGCCATTGCTTGATGTCTTCAGATCAGTACTGGATGCCTTGTGGGAAGACATATTTCAGTTTAAACACAAGTTACTGGGCTCAATACAGGGTAACATTCACTGGTCTGTGCTGTACAAGAGGTCAGACTGGATGGTCTAAAGGCCTCTTCTGGCCGTAAAAATCTATAACTCTGGGAAGAGAGTTACAATACTGAATTGAAATACGTACAGAATGACCTGGTTCTCTGCACTCGATTGGCTCAGAAGATGGTTATACTTTTCCTCATGGAAAATTTCAATTTTTCATCAAACAATCTCATTTTTTGGAGGGGAGGGGTGGCCAAAAACTTTTTTTTTCCCAACAAAACAAAAATTTTCATTTAGCCAAAAATGCCAGCAAAAAGTTCCAGTGCACTCTGCACTAACCTCTCCAACCTAAAGAGAGTCTCTACAACGTAAACCTCAGGCTTCTTTCCATCAGTACTAATGTTCCCCCAGCATCTGCTCTGGTAGTCGTGTGTGTTGAAAAATGAAAGCATGTTAATTCCCATTAGCTGCATTTTACAGATGGGTAAACTGAGGCACAGAGCAGCGCCTTGTCTTGCACTCAGAGGCAGAGCTGTGTCCCAGGATGCTGTTCTAGCCACTAGGCTGCACTGCCTCCCCTCTCCCTATCCATCCAGTACCACCAACTCTGAATGGTCAAAAATAACATGTGAGATGGGCAAAAGATTTCACAAGACTGGCTAAAATCATCATGAGATTTAAAAATAAATAAATTTTCTTCACCTTCCTGGTTTCTGAGTTTGAGGTGCTCACTTGGGTCATGGTTTCAAGTTTTTTCTCTGCAGCCACCAGGATGAGGAACTTCCTCTTCCTCCCCTCAGCCTACACAGGCCCCAGTGTCTCTCTACAGGTTGGCAATCGGCACATTCTGACACTCGAGTCCTCCGAGCATTCCCCAGGAGCGGCTGAACAGCTGATCGTAGTGGGTGGGAGATGCTGGGAAGGAGGGGGAGGAGCTGAGCAACCACTTTTTTTTTCTATGGGTGCTCCAGTGCTGGCGCACCCACGGAGTCAATGCCTATGCCTGTGGGTTCTCCCTCTTGTAAGTGTCACAGTCTTTTGACTAGCATCAGGCTCACTACGTAAACAGACCCCCACAGTGAAGTGGACAACACACGAGGAGCAGTAAGTGCTCCCATTGGGGTGATAGGTCAGTGATGGTGTTAAGGTGTCACCCCCACTCTGAACTTTAGGGTACAGATGTGGGGACCTGCATGAGATAACCCTTAAGCATATTTACCAGCTTAGATTTAGTAGCTGCCACCACCAAATAGTTTAAACAAATGTTTATGGGAGAGTCATTTGGAAACTTTGTCTTCTCCTCCCAATATTTCCCCAGTCTTTATCCCCCTTTTTCTGGCAGGATTGAGACTGATTCACTTCCCACCAATTCCTGGTGAGCCCAGAGCCAAAAAACCCTTGGAACTTAAAACAAGGAAAAATTAATCAGGTTATTTAAAAGACTTTTTTAATTAAAGGAAAAGGGTGAAAGGAATACCTCTGTGAGATTAGCATGCAAGCTACCCTCACAGACAACAGATTTAAAACACAGAGGATGTCCCTCTGGGCAAAAACCTTAGTTACACAAAGACACCCAGTTTGATTCTCCCTTTTATGCAAAATGAAGTCACAAAAGAAAATAAACATAATCTAATACATTCCTTCTCTAAACACTTACTAATTTTAAGAAATATTAGATGGCTGATTCCTGGATCCTTCACTCCGGCACAAACTTTTCTGAACAGACAAGGACTGATTTCTCTCCTCCCTCTTTGAAAACATCTTGTCCCCACATTAGTTCCTCTGGTCTGGTGTCAGCTAGGTTATGTGAACTTCTTAATCCTTTACAGGTAAAAGAGGAATTAACCCTTAACTGTCTGTTTATGATAGATGGTCCATTTGGATGGTTTGAATTTGACTTCTTACGTATAGGAAGAGTTCTCAGAGATCAAAGATTCTCCAGGAGAGTGGAGGAACTCGAGAGGTGGAATCCCATAAGGAGCAAACCCCAGAAAGATTGTCCAAACACTTTACCACTTTCTTATTTAGGTATTCAGAAAGCTCCACCTTTGTTTGGCTATTGTTCCTGGGAATGCCTCGGGAAATGGTGGCAGCCAGCCACCCTCTGCCTAAGAAATCTTCCTCATATGGAAAATTAGTCTGAGCCAAAAAAATAAAAAAACCCAACCATCTGGAGATCTGCCTTGAAACCCAGCAATGTGCTTGTCTCAAGAAACCAGATCCAAACCAGGCAGCACTATCCCACAGAACAACCAGAGAGTGCAGTGGTTTGGATATGATCGGTTGGAATTTCCCCAGTGGAGGTTGTCAATCGTTAAATGCTGAATTATAGTTGTAGTTCTTTATCCTGTCTTAGGATAAGTCTACCTGCAGTTCAAAATAATCATTGAATTTAAACAGTTGATGGAAAAGGGAGTACAACGAGACAATGCTAGTGAGAGAGAGGAAACATATGATGTTTTATGTTGTGTGGTGAAAACGCTGTATATTTTCACTTGACCGAGTCCTCAACAGGAGAGGCAAGTGCGCCTCCTGGGGTGCAACGTCAGTGAACCTCCATTGTGATAATCTGGATTCTCCTTCTGACCATTTGGAAACGTTCTCAGAAATCAGTGACTCATTTGAATGTTTGTAGCACCTGACGGACAGGATCCCGTATGGACTCCAGTGCAGAAGCAATGCCCAGACAGAGCAGCACTTTCTTATTCAGCTCTCCAGAGAGTGCCAGCTGTGTTTGGATAGTGTTCCTGGGAATTTATGTGTGGGGGGGGCGGGGGGAGAGGGAATTGTGGCTGCCAGCTAACCACATCCAGGTTAATGTTCTTGTAGAAAAATAAAACATTAGCCTTTGCAAACCTAAATGAGATTTCTCCATGGACACCCAGCAATGTGCTTGTGTTTCACAGGAAACCAGATCCAAGCCGGGCAGCACTATCATACGGAAGGACCAGAGTGCTGTGGTTAAGACAGGATGGGTTAGAATTTCCTATTTGGAGGTGGTTCTGCATTCAGAGCTGGAGGCCAGGTGCAGTTCTTTGTCATATCTTACAGTGAGACAGCCTGCAGTTCACAAGGACAATTGCACTAAAACAATCAGTGATTGGAGAAGAGGAAACTGAGAGCAAGACAGAGCTTGAAAAACATACAAATAAGAGTTGTGGATTTGGGTTGTATGTAGACAATGATGGATTTTTTCACTAGACCTGTGCCTCAACAGGGGAGCACCTACCTCTCTCAATATTCCCATAAGTGCTCCCGTTGGGGTGGTAGGTCAGTGATGGTCAATTCAGGTGTCTTGGATTTGAATTCTCTCCAATAGCAAAAGTTCTCAGCAATTGCAGGTTTGAGGTAGAGACGACCCAGGCCTGCCTATTGTGGGGGCCTGAGTGATGTCAGCCAGTTTCAGAAATGTCCCCAAATGCCTCCACAAACACGCGTCCCCTCTGGTTTGAGGAAGGAAAGCAGTGGAATCCCATAAGGAGTCAATTTCAGGAAGAACATCCAAACACACTGGCACCTTCTTATTTAGGTATTCAGAAAGCTCCACTCTTGTTTGGCTATTGTTCCTAGGGATATCTCGGGAAATGGTGGCAGCCAGCCACCCACTGCATGAGAAATCTACGGAAAAAGAGCATTAGTCTGATCCAAAAAAATAAAAAAACAACCATCTGGAGTTCTGCCTTGAAACCCAGCAATGTGCTTGTTCTTACAAGAAACCAGATCCAAACCAGGCAGCACTATCCCACATAACAACCAGAGAGTGCAGTGGTTTAGATATGATTGGTGGGAATTTCCCCAGTGGAGGTTGCCAATCATTCAACGCTAAATCACAGTTGCAGTTCTTTATCCTGTTTTAGATCACAGTAATCTGGAATTTAAATAGTTGATGGAAAAGGGAATACAGCAGGACAACACAACAGAGAGAGGAAACATAAGACTGAGAGCCAATTTTTGTGCTGTGGAGAAAACGTTGGTTTTTTCACTAACTAATGCCACAGCAGGTGGCACTTACCCTCGTCAATGTGATTCTGTGCTTTTCTCTTTTGACTATTGGGAATGTTCTCAGAAATCAGGGACTCTCTTGGAGGTTTGAAGCATCTGACATATAGGACCCTGTATGGACTCCAGTGCAGAAACAATTCCCAGACAGAGCAGCACTTTCTTATTCAGCTCTCCAGAGAGTGCCAGCTGTGTTTGGATAGTGTTCCTGAGAATTTGGGGGTGGGGGGGAATGGTGGCTGCCAGCCAGCCATGTCCAGGTCAATGTTCTTGCAGAAAAAGAAAGCATTAGCCTCTGCAAACCTAAATGAGGAGTTCTCCATGGACACCCGGCAACATGCTTGTGTTTCACAGGAAACCAGCGCCAAGCCAGTCGGCACCATCCTACAGAATGACCAGAGAGTGCTGTGGTTAAGACAGGATTGGTTAGAATTTCTTATTTTGAGGTTGTTCTGCATTCAGCACTGGAGGCGAGGTGCAGTTCTTTGTCACATCTTAAGAGTGAGACAGTCTGCAGTTCACAAGGATAATTGCATTTAAACTCAGTGACGTGGAGAAGAGGAAACTGAGTGAGACAGCTTGAAAACATATTAATAAGCCTTGTGGGTTTGTGCTGTGTGGATAAAATGATGTAGTTTTTCACTAGACCTGTGCCTCAACAGGAGAGCACTTACCTTTCTCAATATTCCAGCAAGTGCTCCCATTGGGGCGGTAGGTCAGTGATGGTCCATTTGGATGGTTTGAATTTGACTGCTCGTGTGTAGGAAGAGTTCTTAGAGATCAAAGATTCTCCTGGAGAGTGGAGAAACTTGAGAGGCGGAATCCCATAAGGAGCTAACTCCAGAAAGATTGTTCAAACACATTACCACTTTCTTATTTAGGTATTCAGAGAGCGCCAGCTGTGTTTGGCTATTGTTCCTGGGAATGCCTTGGGAAATGGTGGCAGCCAGCCAGCCCCTGCCTGATAAATCTTTCTCTAGGGAAAAAGAGCATTAGTCTGTGAAAAAAAACAACAAACAACAAACCAGAGTTCTCAATTGAAACCCACCAATGTGCTTCTTCTCTCAAGAAACCAGATCCAAACCAGGCAATGTTATCCCACAGAATGAGCAGACTTAAGTGGTTAAGACAGGATGTTAGAATGTCCTATTTGGAGGTTTCTTTGCATTCAGTGCTGGAGGCCAGGTGCAGTCTTTGTCATATCTTAGAGTGAGACAGTGCACAATTATAATTTCATTTAAATCAATCAGTGATTGGAGAAGAGAAAACTGAGAGTAAGACAGAACTTGAAAACATACAAATAATTGTTGTAGATTTGGGTTGTGTGGAGACAATGATGGATTTTTTTCACTAGACCAATGCCTCAACAGGGGAGCACTTACCTTTCTCAATTTTCCTGCACGTGCTCCTGTTGGGGCGGTAGGTCAGTGACGGTCAATTTCGGTGGCTTGGATTTGCCTTCTCACCAATAGGAAAAGTTCTCAGAAAGTTCAGCAGGTTTGACATAGACAACCCAGGCCTGCCTATAGTGCGGTGCTGAGCGATGGCAGCTGGCTTCAGAAGTGTGGCGAAATGTGCCCCTTCCCCCTCCCCCCCCCCAGTTAGGCATCAGCTCTGGTTTGAGGAACAAAAGTGGTGCCTTGAAACCCAGAAATGTGCTTGTTATCTCAAGAGACCAGACCCAGACCAGGCTGTAGTATCCTACAGGAACAACCACAGAGTGCAGTGGTTTAGATGCGATTGGTTGGAAATTCCCCAGTGGAGGTTGCTAATCATTCAACGCTGGAGTACAGGTGCAGTTCTTTACCCTGTCTTAGGTTAAGACTACTTGCAGTTCACAATGACCATTTAATGTAAACAGTTAATGGACAGGGAAAACAGAGAGAAAACACTCAAGAGTAAGAGGAAACATATGAACAAGAGTCACGGTTCTGTGATGTGCAAAGAAAACTTGGTAATTTTTTCACTTCACTTGTGCCTCAACAGGGGAGCACTTACCTTTGTCAGTATTCCAGCAAGTGCTCCTGTTGGGGTGCAAGGTCAGCGAATCTCCATTGTGAGTCTGTGAGTTGCTCTGCTGATCATGGGGAAATGTTCTCAGAAATCAGAGATTCTCTTGGATGTTTGAAGCATCTGAGAGATGCCCAAACAGAGCAGCACTTTCTTAGAGAGTGCCAGCTATCTTTGGAATTGGATACTGTTCCTGGGAATGTCTCGGGAAATAGTGGCAGCCAGCCAGCCTTTGCCTGGGAAAAATTCCTCTAGGGAAAAATAGCATTAGTCTGTGCAAAAAGACCCCCAATAAACAACAAATTGGAGTGCTGCACTGAAACCCAGCAATGTGCTTGTTTTCTCAAGAAATCAGACCCAAACCAGGCTGCACTGTCCTGCAGAAGGACCAGAGAGTGCAGTGGTTTAGATATGATTGGTTGGAATTTCAACAGTGGCGTTTGCTAATCCTTCAGCACTGGAATACAGGTGCTCTTCTTTATCCTGTCTTAGGGTAAGACTACCTGCAGTTCACAATGATCACTGAATTTCACAATAGAATCAATGGAAAAGGGAAAACAGCGAGAAAACACTTCAGAGAAAATGTCTGGAGAAAATGCTGTATTTTTTTTACACTTAACCTATGCCTCAACAGGGGAGCATTTACCCTTGTCAATACTTCTGCAAGTGGTACTGTTGGGAAGCAAAGTCAGTGAAACTGCATTATGATTCTGTGGGTTCTGCTTCTGATCATTGGGAAATGTTTTCAGAAATCAGGGACTCTCTTGGAAGTTTAAAGCATCCGACAGAGAGGATCCTTTGTGGATTCCACTGAAGAAACAATGCCCAGACAGAGCAGCATTTTCTGCTTTACTTCTTCAGAGAGTGCCAGCTTTGTTTGGAGATTGGTCCTGGGAATTTTGGGCAGAAATGGTGGCTTTCAGGAAGCAAGGCTACAAGTCAATGTTCTTGTAGATAAAGTAAGCATTAACCAATACAAACCAAAGGTGAGGTTCACCATGGACACCCAGAAATTTACTTTCAAGGATCCAGATTGAAACCAGGCAGCACTATCCTATGGAACAACCAGCAATTGTAGAGGTTTAGATATGATTGATTGGAATTTCCCCAGTGGAGGTTGCTAATCATTCAATGCTCTAGTACAGGAGCAGTTCTTTATTCTGTTTTTGACTAAGACCACCTGCAGTTGACAGTGATCACTGAATTTAAACAGTGGATTGAAAAGGGAAAATAGAGAGAAAACACTAGAGAAAGGAAACATATGAATGAGCATCAGAGAGTGTCAGTTGTGTTTGGAAATTGTTCCTGGGAATTTTGGGGAGAAATGTGTAACTGTTTGGAAAAGTATAAGCCTTTGCAAAACAAAAGGAGTTATCCAGGGACACCCAGCAATGTGCTTGTGTTTCAAAAGAAATCAAATGCAAACCAGGCAGCCTGTATTTGAACAATCAGTGATTAGAGAAGATGAAACCGAGAGTGAGACAGAACCTGAAAACATATGAATAAGCCTTGTGGGTTTGTGCTGTGGAGACAATGCTGCTGTTTTTCATGTGACCGATCCCTCCAAAGGGGAGCACTTACCTTTCCCAATATTCCAGCAAGTGCTCCCTTTGGGGTGGTAAGTCAGTGATGGTCCATTTGGATGGTTTGGATTAACTTCTCACCAACAGGAAAAGTTCTCAGGGACCAGAGATTCTCCTGGAGGTTGGAGGAAGGCGAGTGGTGGAATCCCTGAAGGAGTCCACTCCAGAAACAACATCCAAACACACTGGCACTTTCTTATTTAGTTATTCAGAAAGTTCCTGCTGTGTTTGACTATTTTTCCAGGGAATGTCTGGGGAAATGGTGACAGCCAGCCAGCCTCTGCCTGGGAAATCATCCTCTGGAGGAAAAAGAGCATTAGTCTGTGCATAAAAACAGAAACCAACAAAGAGGAGTTCTGCCTGGAAACCCAGCAATGTGCTTGTTCTCTCAGAAACCAGATCTAAACCAGGCAGCACTATCCCACAGAAAAACCAGACAGTGCAGTGGTTTAGATATGATTGGTGGGAATTTCCCAGTGCAGGTTGCTGATCATTCTACGCTGAAGTTCAGGTGCAGTTCTTCAACTTGTCTTTGGATAAGACTAACTGCCATTCACAATGGTCACTGAATTTAAAGATAAAGTCTATGGAAAAGGGAACAGTGAGAGAAAAAACATTCAAGAGAGAGGAAACATGAGAGTTTCTGTTTTATGCTGAGGAGAGAAAATGCTGTATTTTTTCCCCACTTAACCTACGCTTCAATAGGAGAGCACTTACCCTTGTCAGTAATATTCCAGCAAGTGCTCCCATTGGGGTGCAAAGTCAGTGAAGCTCCATTGTGATTCTGTGGGTTCTGATTCTGATCATTGCGAAATGTTTTCAGAAATCAGGGACTCTCTTGGAAGTTTGAAGCATCTGACAGAGAGGATCCTTTGTGGACTCCACTGAAGAAACAATGCCCAGACAGAGCAGCACTTTCTGCTTTACCTCTTCAGAGAGTGCCAGCTGTGTTTGGAGATTGTTCTTGGGAATTTGGAGGGGAAATGGTGGCTGTAGATTTTCACCTGACCGATGCCTCAACAGAGGAGCACTTACCTTTCTCAATATTCCAGCAAGTGCTCCTGTTGGGGCGGCAGGTCAGTGATGAACCATTTTGATGCTTTGTATTTGACTTCTCAGGAGAAGGAAAAGTTCTCTGAAATCAGGGCACTTCCTGGGGCATGGAGAAGGAGGAAGAGTGAGGGAGAGAATGAAAATGATTTTCAAATGAAAGGCAAGAAGAAAATATTCTACACACAGACACAAGTATAAAACTAATGTACTTTCAGTCTGGCTTAAACATACTTCTTTGGGAAAAGATGTCCTCCTGTACTGGCTTTTCTATCAAATGTAGAAAAGCTATTTGCCAGGGTAATTTTCAGTAGAAGCCACTAAATCTTACCAGGAAAACCAAGCAATGTGCTTTGAAGTTTGGCTCTATCAACGAGATCCAAACTAAGCAGCACCTTCCATTTAAAAACTATTGCTAAACACATGGAGCAAAACGGTCAGAGACAGACAGCGAAAGAGTGAAAGGTGGACAGGCAGAAGGCTGGATGGAGAGAAAGCAAAAGACAAAGAAAGATGAGTGAGATGTAAGGAGAGAGATGCTGAGAAAAAAGATGGGGAACAAACAAATAGAAATTACCAGACACAAACAGATCTATGATACCTCTACTCTAATTTCCTGCTTACAGTGGCCAACATCAGATAACTAGGTATCTCCTTTTCCCAGGAGAAGCATCAGTGTTTTTCCCAAACTATGCTGCTAAGGTTCAAATAATCAAGTATCAGGTCTGCAAAGCAGAGCAGGACTTACCCATCAGTGTGTGAGTCTCATTCTCCCCAGGTCCATGCTGGCTGAGATGTCTCCATGCAAAGCATCATTTCGTTAGGGGCTCTGGCACAGCTGGGCCTCAGAGGCAGCACGGTCTATCCCAGGGCTTGTGGTGTCTCCTGGCCTTGAGCCTTTCCAGCCTCTCTTATATGCTGGGGCCAGTGTCTCTCTCCCAAATCCCTCCCCGCCCTTTAATCATCAGAGGGAGTCGCCATGTGGTATGCATGGACTTGCAAGGAACAATAGCCAGGCACATCAAAGGAGCATCAGGCTGAGCTGGTGATTAAATCAGCTGATGTTGCAAACGTCCAAGAAAACCCCCACTTTGCATGGACACAAGCCTCACCACAGGGAACCTTATGGGATGGGGTTGGCAAATGGTTTCCAAAGGTAGCAGAAAGAGAAGCCACGTGGATAGGAATTTGGGGTCCAGTTCTGGCACACACTTCTGGACTTTATGACATAAACAGACCCCAACAGGGCTATTCCAGCTCATTGGGTTTTTAGCCTCCCGCTCCTCCAGCGTGACCATGAGGTTGTAGACTCATATCCATGCTAGAACTTATTATAGGTTACCTGCTGAGCTGGGGAAGGGGGTCAAAAGTCCAAAAATTTGATGGTGGAAGGCCGTACACATCGCTGTGTGGTATTTTAGTGTCTATTCGTGCAAGTGTGTCCTTGATTCCATGTGTGAGTGTATATATTTTTGCACTAGAGCATCATGTATACCTGAGCACATTTTTTGGTGACTCTATCTGCCTGCTGGACTGGGGTGATTTTCTGGTTCCCTCTGTTTGGGCATGTGTGTTTATGTGCAATTGTGTTCATGTTTGTGTGTGGGCGTGTCACATTCTGTGCATCTATAGGCCATGTTGCACCAATTTATGATGGTGCAAGAGCAACTGAGTTACATTTGATTTAAGCCTATATGACATTAACCTCATCTGCTGGGTTATTGCTGATACAGGGCTAGCAGCTTGGCTGCAAAGTCAGCAGAGAGAGAAGCCATGTGGTTAGGAATTTGGGGTCCTGTTCTGCGCTCTGTGTATAGATTGCTGTACGTTTACAGATCCACCAGCCTTCAACACAGGGCCGCTCTGCTCTGCATCTGCAATAACATTCTCCTCCACAAAACAGCAGCAATAAAAGCACTGACCCCTCTAACAGCCCAAATATTTCACTGGGGTGTCAAGTCCCCACCAGCTCCCCCATTCCATCACTACTGGTTTTGACTGAACCTCACACTCAAAAAGGACGCATTTTACAGATCGAGGACTTGTCTGCACTAGGAAATTTTGCTGGTCCAGTTAAACAGGCAAATACTCCTAATGTTGACACAGTTTGTACTGGCATCATAGTTATTCAGCTGGCCCAGTTTAGACCAGTTACTGAAGTGACTAATTCACATCCCCCCTCACAGGGGTCCCAACCTGGGTTGCCACTGTGATGCTGATGTCAAGCTACAAGCCTCTGACAGGCGCTGCACTTCCACAGACTTCCACATGTATAAGCTCATTACCTAGGTGGCCACTCCGACAAAAGGGTAGTGGACCTGCAACAGCCCTTGTTAACCTGAGCTGAGATTTCCCGGGCACGTCAACCAAAACACACTGTTTTAGGTAAAATATAAAACAGATTGATTAACTCCAGAAAGATTTTAAGTGATATAATTGGGAGGCAGAATGGTCACAGATAGTCACCTTAAGAAAATGAAAACTAAACATGCATTATAAAGCCTAAACTTTTAGTCTAAGGAAGTAATAATATATGGAGATATACCTATCACATAGAACTGGAAGGGACCCTGAAGGGTTATGAAGACCAGCCCCCCGCCTTCACTAGCAGGACCAAGTACTGATTTGGGCCCAGATCTCTAAGGGCCTTCTCAAGGACTGAACTCACAACCCTGGATTTAGCAGGTTACTCAAACCACTGAGCTATCCTTCCCCAATATTGTGCCCTGGCAGATGGGTCAAGTAGGTTACAGTTCCTCAATACACAGACTGGGCCTGCCTTCCAGGCTGAGACCACCCTTCCCCGGTTCAAAGTCTTTTTCCTTCAGATGTTCTTCCAGGTGTTGAGATGAGGGGGAAGGAAGGAGTGGAGAGGCCAAGTGACGATGCCACTGTCTCTGTTTTGTACTTTCTTCCAGATCACTGGAAGGATCCTTCCTGTGACATGGGTTAGTCTGTCCCCATGGCTTATGTGCCTCCACCAAGAAGTATCTGGGATAGTGGATTGTGTGTGTGTTGATGAGCCATTAATGCCTGTCTGGATATTGATGGCTACTGATTTGTTGTAGCTGAAACTGGCTGTGGGCGTTCCCAACCTCACCACATATTTCAGTAACACGTAATATTTCATAACTTTACATACAGTGTTAGCACATACAATTAATAGGCAGCAGGTTTAAAACAAATAAAAGGAAGTTCTTCACGCAGCGCACAGTCAACTTGTGGAACTCCTTACCTGAGGATGTTGTGAAGGCTAGGACTATAACAATGTTTAAAAGGGAACTGGATAAATTCATGGTGGCTAAGTCCATAAATGGCTATTAGCCAGGATGGGTAAGAATGGTGTCCCTAGCCTCTGTTCGTCAGAGGATGGAGATGGATGGCAGGCGAGAGATCACTTGATCATTGCCTGTTAGGTTCACTCCTTCTGGGGCACCTGGCATTGGCCACTGTCGGTAGACAGATACTGGGCTAGATGGACCTTTGGTCTGACCCGGTACGGCCGTTCTTATGTTCTTATGTAATCCATCAGGTTATTATTGTTCAACAGATCAAGGCTTCAAATAATACCTCACAAGGCATGCATTGTATAAAACATCATAATCATATCATAATGGTGAATATGGGAGTGCCAGGGTGTTACTCTGAAGTACAGAGGGTCACACCTGTATTAGTCGGACAGGGCTTGTTAGGGTCTGTGAGTGTGTGTTTGTGGAGTTTGTGTGAATGATTATATAAATTTGCTTGCGTGTGTTTGTGCACTGTTGTTTGGGTATAGTTCCTGGGAATCTCTGGGTTTGCAACAGCAGACTGATGTCATCTTCTGATCTGCAACTGTACAAAATTTGTGTGTTGCCCAGTCCTGGTCAGTATCTCTCCCTTTAGGTCTTTATTCAGCAAAGGAAGTAGCCACATGCACTTCATTGCCTGGCATAGCCAGCCAGGTCAAAGAGGCATCAAGTATCAGAGGGGTAGCCGTGTTAGTCTGGTTCTGTAGAAGCAGCAAAGAATCCTGTGGCACCTTATAGACTAACAGACGTTTTGCAGCATGAGCTTTCGTGGGTGAATACCCACTTCTTCAGATGCAAGTAGTGGAAATTTCCAGGGGCAGGTTTATATATGCAAGCAAGAAGCAAGCTGGAGATAACGAGGTTAGTTCAATCAGGGAGGATGAGGCCCTGTTCTAGCAGTTGAGTGAAAACCAAGAGAGGAGAAACTGGTTCTGTAATTGGCAAGCCATTCACAGTCTTTGTTTAATCCTGAGCTGATGGTGTCAAATTTGCAGATGAACTGGAGCTCAGCAGTTTCTCTTTGAAGTCTGGTCCTGAAGTTTTTTTGCTGCAGGATGGCCACCTTAAGGTCTGCTATTGTGTGGCCAGGGAGGTTGAAGTGCTCTCCTACAGGTTTTTGTATATTGCCATTCCTAATATCTGATTTGTGTCCATTTATCCTCTTCCTTAGAGACTGTCCAGTTTGGCCGATGTACATAGCAGAGGGGCATTGCTGGCATATGATGGCATATATAACATTGGTGGACGTGCAGGTGAATGAACCGGTGATGGTGTGGCTGATCTGGTTAGGTCCTGTGATGGTGTTGCTGGTGTAGATATGTGGGCAGAGTTGGCATCGAGGTTTGTTGCATGGATTGGTTCCTGAGTTAAAGTTACTATGGTGCGGTGTGCAGTTACTGGTGAGAATATGCTTCAGGTTGGCAGGTTGTCTGTGGGCGAGGACTGGCCTGCCACCCAAGGCCTGTGAAAGTGTGGGATCATTGTCCAGGATGGGTTGTAGATCCCTGATGATGCGCTGGAGGGGTTTTAGCTGGGGACTGTATGTGATGGCCAGTGGAGTCCTGTTGGTTTCTTTCTTGGGTTTGTCTTGCAGTAGGAGGCTTCTGGGTACACGTCTGGCTCTGTTGATGTGTTTCCTTATTTCCTCGTGCGGGTACTGTAATTTTGAGAATGCTTGGTGGAGATTTTGTAGGTGTTGGTCTCTGTCTGTGGGGTTAGAGCAGATGCGGTTGTACCTCAGTGCTTGGCTGTAGACAATGGATCTTGTGGTGTGCCCGGGATGGAAGCTGGAGGCATGAAGGTAGGCATAGCGGTCGGTAGGTTTTCGGTATAGGGTGGTGTTAATGTGACCATCAATTATTTGCACCGTAGTGTCTAGGAAGTGGACCTCACGTGTAGATTGGTCCAGGCTGAGGTTGATGGTGGGGTGGAAGCTGTTGAAATCGTGGTGGAATTTTTCCAGAGTCTCCTTCCCATGGGTCCAGATGATGAAGATGTCATCAATGTAGCGTAGGTAGAGAAGAGGCGTGAGTGGACAGGAGCTGAGGAAGCGTTGTTCCAGGTCAGCCATAAAAATATTGGCATATTGTGGGGCCATGCGGGTGCCCATAGCGGTGCCACTGATCTGGAGATATATATTGTCATCAAATTTGAAATAGTTGTGTGTGAGGATAAAGGCACAGAGCTCAGCAACCAGTTGTGCTGTGGCATCATCAGGGATACTGTTTCTGACAGCTTGTATTCCATCAGCGTGTGGGATGTTTGTGTAGAGAGCCTCTACATCCATGGTGGCCAGGATGGTGTTTTCTGGAAGGTCACCAATGCATAGTAGTTTCCTCAGGAAATCAGTGGTGTCACGGAGATAGCTGGGAGTGCTAGTGGCATAGGGTCTGAGTAGAGAGTCCACATATCCAGACAGTCCTTCAGTGAGAGTTCCAATGCCCGAGATGATGGGGCGTCCAGGATTTCCAGGTTTGTGGATTTTAGGCAGTAGATAGAATAGCCCTGGTCGGGGCTCTAAGGGTATGTTGATTTGTTCCGATGTTGGTGTAGGGAGTGTCCTGAGTAGATGGTGCAGTTTCTTAGTGTATTCCTCAGTGGGATCTGAGGGAAGTGGCTTGTAGAATTTGGTGTTGGAGAGTTGTCTGGACATAAATGGACACAAATCAGATATTAGGAATGGCAATATACAAAAACCTGTAGGAGAGCACTTCAACCTCCCTGGCCACACAATAGCAGACCTTAAGGTGGCCATCCTGCAGCAAAAAAACTTCAGGACCAGACTTCAAAGAGAAACTGCTGAGCTCCAGTTCATCTGCAAATTTGACACCATCAGCTCAGGATTAAACAAAGACTGTGAATGGCTTGCCAATTACAGAACCAGTTTCTCCTCTCTTGGTTTTCACTCAACTGCTAGAACAGGGCCTCATCCTCCCTGATTGAACTAACCTCGTTATCTCCAGCTTGCTTCTTGCTTGCATATATAAACCTGCCCCTGGAAATTTCCACTACTTGCATCTGAAGAAGTGGGTATTCACCCACGAAAGCTCATGCTGCAAAACGTCTGTTAGTCTATAAGGTGCCAAAGAGGCATGAAACTCAACTTCTGCTTAAACTTCAATGGGGTGCTAACTCCCTCAATCTTCCACCCTCCCAGACAACTCATTCAATCACTGGAGATTAGACTCCAATCCATGTTAGAACTAGATGCAAATTCAATTTAGATCCTGAGATGAGGAAGAGTCCAAAATGTGATGGCATAAGGAAAAGCCCATCTCAATAGCACACTGTAGAGCCAGTCTTTCCTGTATATGTAGATTTTATATTGATGTGTGAAGACAAAAGCCAAATGCCAAAGATACTTGCAGTTTTCATTGACCTAGTTTTCTACAAAACTTATAATAAAATATGTTACTTAAAAAGAAATACAGACAAATAGAAAAATGACAGATCCTGTATTTATAGACATGTTTATTCATGACAGAAACATAACTTTAATATTATCTAAATGGTGGATTTCAAATTAGAGTTCAGCAATGAAATCATGCATGTATAAGTGTGTTAAAAATAATAATGTTTTATAATCTTTGCAGAAAGCTAAGAGGGGATCTGATTCTTCTCTGTAACTACATCAAAGGGATAAACACCTGGTTGGGAGAAGAGTCTTTTCAAACACTCCAAAGGGACCGAGGCCATGTCTACGCCACAAAATTAAGTTGACCTAACTTACATCAGCATACATTCGCCACAGTAATTACATCATTTGTGTAGGTCCACACTTTGCTTCTTATGTCAGCGATGTGCGTCCTCACCAGAGGCTCTTAGAATCATAGAATATTAGGGTTGGAAGAGACCTCAGGAGGTCATCTAGTCCAATCCCCTGCGTGAAGCAGGACCAACACCAACTAAATCATTCCAGCCAGGGCTTTGTCAAGCAGGGCCTTAAAAACCTCGAAGGATGGAGATTCCACCACCTCCTAGGTAACCCATTCCAGTGCTTCACCACCCTGCTAGTGAAATAGTTTTTCCTAATATCTAACATAGACCTCCCCCACTGCAACTTGATACCATTACTCCTTGTTCTGTCATCTGCCACCACTGAGAACAGCCTAGCTCCATCCTCTTTGTAACCCCCCTTCAGGTAGTTGAAGGTTGCTATCAAATCCCCCCTCACTCTTCTCTTCTGCAGACTAAATAACCCCAGTTCCCTCAGCCTGTCCTCGTAAGTCATGTGTCCGAGCCCCCTAATAATTTTTGTTGCCCTCCACTGGACTCTCTCCAATTTGTCCACATCCCTTCTCTAGTAGGGGGACCAAAACTCTTGCATCAATTGTACTGTCCGTGTGGGACATTGTGGGAAGGCTCCTGAAAGCCAGTAATAGTCGACATAAGTAATTCAGTGTCTACATTGACACTGAGTCAACCTAACTGGATCAAGCGTGACTCTACACCTCTCGTGGAGGAAGGGTTATTAAGTTGGTGTAGCCATGCAGTTACATCAGCAGGAGCAAAATTTAAGCGTAGACACTTCCATAGTTAGGTCAACATAAGCTGCCTTGCATTGACCTAATTCTGCAGTGTAGACCAGGCCTAAGGAGTCTAAGGGCCTGTCTAAAAAGGAAAATTGGCCAGCAGAACTAAAGCGGAATAATTATTATGCTGGTGTAACTCCTCACATGGACACCCTATTCCTGTATAAGAGGACTTCATTCTGAAATAATTACTCTGCTTCACTTTTGTTCCAGAATAGAGGGTCCACTTGGGCTGTTATGACATCATAGCTATATAGTGAGTAATTCTGGACCTGGTCCCATTGAGCCATAAACATGTTATATTACCACTTTAGTTATAGAATCATAGGACTGGAAGGGACCTTGAGAGGTCATCTAGTCCAGTCCCCTGCCTCATGGCAGAACTAAGTATTATCTAGAGCATCCCTGACAGGTGTTTGTCCAACCTGCAATTAAAAATCTCCAGTGATGCAGATTCCACAACTACCCTAGGCAATGTATTCCTGTGCTTAACAACCCTGATTGTTAGGAAGTGTTTCCTAATGTCCAACCTAAACTGTCCTTGCTGCAATTTAAGCCCATTGCTTCTTGTACTATCCTAAGAGGTTAAGAACAATTTTTCTCCCTCCTCTTTATAACAACCTTTTATGTTCTGCCAGTCAATTTCCACAGGAAGCAGGCCTGTGTTTCTACATGTGGGAGTACATACGTCTCTGAGTGTCTTTGACTGTGTATTTGTGTAGGAGCATATGGCTGTGTGTGGTTATTTGGAGCATATGGTTGTGTGTAAGTATACCAAGCCTAAAGAGTGTGTCTTTTCTAATACCCCAGGGGCCTCTAATCACCAGAGGCAGTTGCCAAATGCTCTTAGCATGGACAGTAATAATAGCTCTATCCAGACATGTCAAAGGAGTGTGAAACTGAACTGCTGATTAATCCACCTCAATGGGTGTTAACTCCCTCTCCTTCAGCTTCTTCAATCACTGGGGGTTGGACTCAAATCCTTGTTAAAATTTGATGCAATTTAGAGACTGGAATGGGGAAGAGGGGTTAAAACTCCAAAATGTGATGCCCCAAATACAAACCCATCGTAATAACACAATTTTGAAGCAAAGACTTTGTTGTCTATTGAAACTTTCAGGTAGAAACTCTCCTTTATATTTGTTTCTCAAGATGAAAGCCAACTCCCAAAAAACCCTACTGTTTTCACTGACTTACTTTACTAAAAAATAACTGACACTATTTTTTACTTAAAAAGAAACAAACTCAACATGCTACATGACAGATCTTGTATTTATAGACAGTTTGTTTATTTATGATATTAAGGTAACTTCAAAATCGTTATGATTTAAAATACAAGTTCAAAAATGAAACAATCAAAATATAGGTGTGTGAGTTTCAAAAGTAATATCAAAGTTTGAAAATCTTCCTCTTAACATCTCACTACTATCCCTATAGAAATATCAACGTATTATTAAACCTTGCAGAAATATGACCAATTAATTCTCAGATCAGGTTGCTCTGTACATATTATCTCCCTATTTTCCATGTAGAAAACTGTGCCCAAGAGAAGAAAAGTAATTTGCCCAAAGTCTCACAAAAAGCCAGTGGTATAGCTTGAGTTATAACTTGGAGCTGTGACCCAATTCCTATCCTGTACACCCCAAAATTCTACTGGAACCAGAATAGAACACAGGATTCCTAACTCCCCTTATAACCAATTAAAAACCACTCTAAACCCAGAGCCATAATTCAGGAGCTCTAGCTCCCAGCTGCCTCCATCTAACCAGTAGAGCCTATTCCCCTCCCAGAACCAGTGATAGAACCTAAGCCCATGCCATAGAGTCCCCTCTGCTACGACCCACACTCCACCAACAGATACAGAATAGAACCCAAGAGTCCTAACTCCCGGACACCTCAATCTGAGCACTAGACCCCACTTTCTTCCCAGAGCTTGGATAGAACCCAGGCGTCCTAATGCCTGCTCTTATTTCCAGTCTCCTGGTACCATCCCAGTTAAACATCTCCAGAAACAGAATCCAAACTGAGCTTTGTTTTCTTGGTTAGCCACTCAGCGAGTGCCTGTTTCTGTGTCAATGTGTGGTTCATGGTGTCTAGTGTGTGAGCAAGTTTATTTGCTTTTCTGCTTTTCTGCATGGTTCTGTGTTAGTGTATGTGAATTCTCTGTGTGTATCATTTAGACCTGGCCCATGTAGGCCTCACTTGGTCTGAATGGGCCCAGCAGCCAAGAACAAGGGAAGAGATAAGCGGTGTAAAAAGAAGTTCAAGCAATAATTGGGTCACAAGCTATGGCTAAGATCATGTGGAAGGAGATTTAGCAGACAGGGAGGAAACTTACAAAATACAGGAGGGAACTAATGAAATATTCTCTGTTTAGATTTAGATTGGACATTAGGAAAAACTTCCTAACTTTCTGGGTCGTTAAGAACTGGAATAAATTGCTTATGGAGGTTGTGGAATCTTCATCATTGAAGATTTTTAAGAACAAGCACCTGTCATGGATGGTCTACATAATACTTAATCATGCCATGAGTGTAGGGGACTGAACTAGATGACCTTGTGATGTCCCTTCCAGTCCTGTGATTCTAGTTTCATGGGGTGAATTTTGCTCAAGGAACAATATCAAAACAGGGCAGCCCTTTCTTATTTAGACATTCAAGAATGCATGATTGTGTGTTTGTATCTGAGTGCTTGGATGCTGTTGGTTGGATATAGTGTGTGTGAGTGCATCTCTGTGTATTGTGTGTTTCTATGTGTTTCTACAAGTGGGACTGCATGATTCTATGTTTGTTTCACTGTGTATTTGTGTATGAATGCATGACTGCGTGTTGTTGTTTGTATACAGTTCCTGGGGATCTCTGGGGTGAGGATGGCAGCTGAACATCAGCTTCCTACCTGTACTGGCACAAAATCTGTGAGCAAACCAGGCCTAATGAGTGTCTCTTCTAGGTAATACTTAGACCCACCTTGAGTGCAGGGGACTGGACTAGATGCCCTCATGAGGTCCCTTCCAGTCCTGTGATTCTAGTTTCATGGGATGAATTTTGCTCGAGGAACAATATCAAAACAGGGCAGCCCATTCTTATTTAGAGACTCAAAAGTACATGTTTGGATGCTGTTGGTTGGATATAGACTGTGTGAGTGCCTCTCTTGGTATTTTGTATTTGTATGTGAGAGCCTGTGTACTCTTTGGACATTGACTGTGTGAGCCTGTGTTTGTGGACTATGTGTTTCTCTGATTGCATATATACCGTAAGTGAGTTATGTTACTCTGTGTTTCTACAAGTGGGACTGCATGAT
>ML129425.1:36811-52049 GCA_003846335.1 Cuora mccordi | reverse complement strand
GGCCGTACCGGGTCAGACCAAAGGTCCATCTAGCCCAGTATCTGTCTACCGACAGTGGCCAATGCCAGGTGCCCCTGAGGGAGTGAACCTAACAGGCAATGATCAAGTGATCTCTCTCCTGCCATCCATCTCCATCCTCTGACGAACAGAGGCTAGGGACACCATTCTTACCCATACTGGCTAATAGCCATTTATGGACTTAGCCTCCATGAATTTATCCAGTCCCCTTTTAAACATTGTTATAGTCCTAGCCTTCACAACCTCCTCAGGTAAGGAGTTCCACAAGTTGACTGTGCGCTGCGTGAAGAAGAACTTCCTTTTATTTGTTTTAAACCTGCTGCCTATTAATTTCATTTGGTGACCCCTAGTTCTTGTATTATGGGAATAAGTAAATAACTTTTCCTTATCCACTTTCTCAACATCACTCATGATTTTATATACCTCTATCATGTCCCCCCTTAGTCTCCTCTTTTCCAAACTGAAGAGTCCTAGCCTCTTTAATCTTTCCTCATATGGGACCCTCTCTAAACCCCTAATCATTTTAGTTGCTCTTTTCTGAACCTTTTCTAGTGATAGAATATCTTTTTTGAGATGAGGAGACCACATCTGTACACAGTATTCGAGATGTGGGCGTACCATGGATTTATATAAGGGCAATAATATATTCTCAGTCTTATTCTCTATCCCCTTTTTAATGATTCCTAACATCCTGTTTGCTTTTTTGACCGCCTCTGCACACTGCGTGGACATCTTCAGAGAACTATCCACGATAACTCCAAGATCTTTTTCCTGACTCGTTGTAGCTAAATTAGCCCCCATCATGTTGTATGTATAGTTGGGGTTATTTTTTCCAATGTGCATTACTTTACATTTATCCACATTAAATTTCATTTGCCATTTTGTTGCCCAATCACTTAGTTTTGTGAGATCTTTTTGAAGTTCTTCACTGTCTGCTTTGGTCTTGACTATCTTGAGTAGTTTAGTATCATCTGCAAACTTGGCCACCTCACTGTTTACCCCTTTCTCCAGATCATTTATGAATAAATTGAATAGGATTGGTCCTAGGACTGACCCTTGGGGAACACCACTAGTTACCCCTCTCATTTCTGAGAATTTACCATTAATTCCTACCCTTTGTTCCCTGTCCTTTAACCAGTTCTCAATCCATGAAAGGACCTTTCCTTTTATCCCATGACAGCTTAATTTACGTAAGAGCCTTTGGTGAGGGACCTTGTCAAAGGCTTTCTGGAAATCTAAGTACACTATGTCCACCGGATCCCCCTTGTCCACATGTTTGTTAACCCCTTCAAAGAACTCTAATAGATTAGTAAGACACGATTTCCCTTTACAGAAACCATGTTGACTATTGCTCAACAGTTTATGTTTTTCTATGTGTCTGACAATTTTATTCTTTACTATTGTTTCAACTAATTTGCCTGGTACCGACGTTAGACTTACCGGTCTGTAATTGCCAGGATCACCCCTAGAGCCCTTTTTAAATATTGGCGTTACATTAGCTAACTTCCAGTCATTGGGTACCGAAGCCGATTTAAAGGACAGGTTACAAACCTTAGTTAATAGTTCCGCAACTTCACATTTGAGTTCTTTCAGAACTCTTGGGTGAATGCCATCTGGTCCCGGTGACTTGTTAATGTTGAGTTTATCAATTAATTCCAGAACCTCCTCTAGTGATACTTCAATCTGTGACAGTTCCTCAGATTTGTCACCTACAAAAGCCAACTCAGGTTTGGGAATCTCCCTAACATCCTCAGCCGTGAAGACTGAAGCAAAGAATTCATTTAGTTTCTCCGCAATGACTTTATCATCTTTAAGCGCTCCTTTTGTATTTTCATCGTCAAGGGGCCCCACTGGTTTTTTAGCAGGCTTCCTGCTTCTGATGTACTTAAAAAACATTTTGTTATTACCTTTGGAGTTTTTGGCTAGCCGCTCTTCAAACTCCTCTTTGGCTTTTCTTATTACACTCTTGCACTTAAGTTGGCAGTGTTTGTGCTCCTTTCTATTTGCCTCACTAGGATTTGACTTCCACTTTTTAAAGGAAGTCTTTTTATCTCTCACTGCTTCTTTTACATGGTTGTTAAGCCACGGTGGCTCTTTTTTAGTTCTTTTACTGTTTTTCTTAATTTGGGGTATACATTGAAGTTGGGCCTCTATTATGGTGTCTTTAAAAAGGGCCCACGCAACTTGCAGGGATTTCACATTAGTCACAGTACCTTTTAACTTTTGTCTAACTAACCCCCTCATTTTTGTATAGTTCCCCCTTTTGAAATTAAAGGCCACAGTGTTGGGCAGTTGAGATGTTCTTCCCACCACAGGGATGTTGAATGCTATTGTATTATGGTCACTATTTCCAAGCGGTCCTGCTATAGTTACCTCTTGGACCAGCTCCTGCGCTCCACTCAGGATTAAATCTAGAGTCGCCTCTCCCCTTGTGGGTTCCCGTACCAGCTGCTCCATGAAGCAGTCATTTAAAGTATCGAGAAATTTTATCTCTGCATTTCGTCCCGAAGTGAAATGTTCCCAGTCAATATGGGGATAATTGAAATCCCCCACTATTATTGGGTTCTTAATTTTGATAGCCTCTCTAATTTCCCTTAGCATTTCATCATCACTACTACTGTCCTGGTCAGGTGGTCGATAATAGATCCCTACTGTTATATTTTTACTAGAGCATGAAATTTCTATCCATAGAGACTCTATGGAACCTGTGGATTCGCTTAAGATTTTTACTTCATTTGAATCTACACTTTCTTTAACATATAGTGCCACTCCTCCCCCTGCACGGCCTGTTCTGTCCTTCCGATATATTTTGTACCCCGGAATGATTGTGTCCCATTGATTGCTCTCAGTCCACCAGGTTTCTGTGATGCCTATTATATCTATATCCTCCTTTATCACAAGGCACTCTAGTTCACCCATCTTATTATTTAGACTTCTGGCATTTGTGTACAAGCACTTTAAAAACTTGTCCCTGTTTATTAGCCTGCCTTTTTTTGATATGCCAGATTCTTTTTTATGTAACTGTTTACCATCTGATCCGGCCCTTACATTATACTCTGCCAGCTCTGCCAGCTGCTGCTTCTTCCCCCGATTTAGCCCTGGCGGCCTGCACCAGGATCTCCAGCACCTCAACCTTAGCCTGTGCAGTCTGTCCCTGGCACCCTTTCCTAGAGTCATAGAACCGTAGGACTGGAAGGGACCTTGAGAGGTCATCTAGTCCAGTCCCCTGCCCTCATGGCAGGATTAAGCATTATCTAGAGTAGACCATCCCTGACAGCTGTTTGTCCAACCTGCTCTTAAAAATCTCCAGAGATGGAGATTCCACAACCTCCCTAGGCAATTTATTCCAGTGCTTAACCACCCTGACAGTTAGGAAGTTTTTCCTAATGTTCAACCTAAACCTCCCTTGCTGCAATTTAACCCCATTGCTTCTTGTCCTATCCTCAGAGGTGAAGGAGAATAACTTTTCTCCCTCCTCCTTGTAACAACCTTTTAGGTACTCAAAAACTGTTATCATGTCCCCTCTCCATCTTCTCTTTTCCAGACTAAACAAACCCAGTTCTTTCAATCTTCCCTCATAGCTCGTGTGTTTTCTAGACCTTTAATCATTTTTGTTGCTCTTCTCTGGACTTTCTCCAATTTGGCCTGAAATGCGGTGCCCAGACTGGACACAATACTCCAGTTGAGGTCTAATCAGCATGGAGTAGAGCAGAAGAATGACTTCTCATGTCTTGCTTACAACACTCCTGCTGATACAGCCCAGAATGATGGTTACTTTTTTTGCAACAGTGTTACACTGTTGACTCTCATTTAGCTTGAAGTCTACTATGACCTCCAGATCCCTTTCCGCAGTGCTCCTTCCTAGGCAGTCATTTCCCATTTTGTATGTGTGAAACTGATTGTTCCTTACTAAGTGGGGCACTTTGCATTTATCCTTATTGAATTTCATCCTGTTTAGGTCAGGCCATTTCTCCAGTTTGTCCAGATCATTTTGAATTTTCATCCTATCCTCCAAAGCACTTGCAACCACTCCCAGCTTGGTATCGTCTGCAAATTTTATGTGTACTCTGTATGCCATTATCTAAATCACCGATGAAGATATTGAACGGAACCAAACCCAGAACTGATCCCTGGGGGACCCCACTTTTTATGCTCTTCCAGCATGACTGTGAACCACTGATAACTACTCTCTACTGATAACTATCTCTACCACTGATAACTACTAACCCACAGAATCCTTCCTACCAACGCTATAATAAAAAGGATTCTGCATGGACTCCTCCTGAGGGTCGAAACAACAGACTAGACTTCTACATAGATTGCTTCCGTCACCGTGCACGGGCTGAAATTGTGGAAAACCAACATCACTCGCCCCATAACCTAAGCCGTGCTGAACACAATGCCATCAACAGCCTCAAGAACAACTCTGACATCATAATCAAACAGGCTGACAAAGGAGGTGCTGTCGTCATCATGAATAGGTCGGAATATGAACAAGAGGCTGCCAGGCAGCTCTCTAACTCCACATTCTACAAGCCATTACCCTCTGATCCCACTGATGATTACCAAAAGAAACTACACCATCTGCTCAAAAAACTCCCTGAGAAAGCACAGGAACAGATCTATACAGACACATGCCTGGAACCCCGACCAGGTGTATTCCATTTGCTACCCAAGATCCATAAACCTGGAAATCCTGGACGCACCATCATCTCAAGCATTGGTACTTTAACAGCAGGATTGTCTGGCTATGTGGACTCTCTCCTCAGGCCCTATGCTACCAGCACTCCCAGCTATCTTCGAGACACCACTGACTTCCTGAGGAAACTACAATCCATCAGTGATCTTCCAGAAAACACCATTCTGGCCACTATGGATGTGGAAGCCCTCTACACTAACATTCCACACAAAGATGGACTACAAGCCATCAGGAACAGTATCCCCGATAATATCACGGCTAACCTGGTGGCTGAACTTTGTGATTTTTGTCCTCACCCACAACTATTTCACATTTGGGGACAATATATATCTTCAAGTCAGTGGCACTGCTATGGGTACCCGCATGGCCCCTCAGTATGCCAACATCTTTATGGCTGACTTAGAACAACGCTTCCTTAACTCTCGTTCCCTAACGCCCCTACTCTACTTGCGCTACATTGATGACATCTTCATCATCTGGACTCATGGAAAAGAATCCCTCGAGGAATTCCACCGTGATTTTAACAATCTCCATCCCACCATCAACCTCAGCCTAGACCAATCCACACAAGCGGTCCATTTCCTAGACACTACTGTGCTAATAAACGATGGTCACATAAATACCACCCTATACCGGAAACCCACTGACCGCTATACTTACTTACATGCCTCCAGCTTCCATCCCGGACACACCACACGATCCATTGTCTACAGCCAAGCTCTAAGATACAACCGTATTTGCTCCAATCCCTCAGACAGAGATAAACACCTACAAGATCTCTATCAAGCATTCTTAAACCTACAATACCCACCTGCTGAAGTGAAAAAACAGATTGACAGAGCCAGAAGAGTACCCAGAAGCCACCTACTACAGGACAGGCCTAAAAAAGAAAACAACAGAACACCACTAGCCATCACCTACAGCCCCCAACTAAAACCTCTCCAGCACATCATCAAAGATTTACAACCTATCCTTAAAGATGATCCCTCACTCTCACAGATCTTGGGAGACAGGCCAGTCCTCGCTTATAGACAGCCTCCCAACCTGAAGCAAATACTCACCAGCAACCGCACACCATACAACATAAACACTAACCCAGGAACCTATCCTTGCAACAAAGCCCGATGCCAGCTCTGTCCACATATCCATTCAAGTGACACCATCATAGGACCTAATCACATCAGACACACCATCAGGGGCTCGTACACCTGCACATCTACCAACGTGATATATGCCATCATGTGCCAGCAATGCCCCTCTGCCATGTACATTGGCCAAACCGGACAGTCTCTACGCAAAAGAATAAATGGACACAAATCTGACATCAGGAATCATAACATTCAAAAACCAGTGGGAGAACACTTCAACCTCTCTAACCACTCAGTGACAGACTTGAAGGTGGCAATTTTGCAACAAAAAAACTTCAAAAACAGACTCCAAAGAGAAATTGCTGAACTTGAATTAATATGCAAACTAGATACTATTAACAGTGGCCTAAACAAAGACTGGGAATGGTTGGGTCATTACACCAATTGAATCTATTTCCCTATGTTTAGTTCTCCTCACACCTTCTATGGGCCATCTTAATTATCACTTCAAAAAGTTTTTTTTTTCCTCCTGCTAACGATAGCTCATCTCAATTGATTAGACTCTGCCTGTTGGTATGCATACTTCCACCTTTTCATGTTCTCTGTATGTATAAATTTCCCCTGTCTGTGTGTTCCATTCTATGCATCCGAAGAAGTGAGCTGCAGCTCACGAAAGCTCATGCTAAAATAAATTTGTTAGTCTTTAAGGTGCCACAAGTACTCCTGTTCTTTTTGCGGATACAGACTAACACGGCTGCTACTCTGAAACCTGTCATCTCTGGCAATGGTTTTCCAACCAGTTTTGCACCCACCTTATAGTAGCTCCATCTCAGTTGCATTTCTCTAGTTTGTTTATGAGAAGATCATGCGAGACAGTATCAAAAGCTTTACTGAAGTCAAGATACATCACATCTACTGCTTTCCCCCCATCCACAAGGCTTGTTATCCTGTCAAAGAAAGCTCTCAGGTTGGTTTGACATGATTTGTTCTTGACAAATCTATGCTGACTGTTACTTATCACCTTATCATCTTCTAGATGTTTGCAAATTGATTCCTTAATTATTTGCTTCATTATCTTTCCTGGTACAGAAATTAAGCTGACTCGTCTGTAATTCCTCTAGAATCCCGGCACTCATATTCAGGTCGGCTTTTAGCATTTCTGTGGTTATTCTATCTTCGCCTGGTGCCCTATTTTCTTTTGTCTGTCTAATGGCCTCTTCTATCTCTTGCTCTGTGATAGACCCTTGTTCTACCTCCATCTGAAAACTCGTTTCCTCTATTTCAACTACCTCTTCAGGATTTGGTCTATTTAGAGTCTCTCTAAAATGCTCTGCCCATCGATTAATTTGTTCTTTCTCTTCTATCAATATTCTCCCATTCTTTCCTTTAACCGCTGTTGACCTATTGCTGAACCCTCCTGTCAAAGTCCTCGTGATTCTATACACAGTTCTTGTGTCGCCCCGCACGGCTGCTGATTGTGCCTCTCTTGACAGACTGGTAATATAATCCCTTTTATCTTTTCGAACACTTCTCTTCACAGCCTTGTTTTTCTCCCTGTATTCTTCATTCGCAGCTTTCTGTTGTTCACCACTTCCAGTTAGCATACGTAATTTTGCTATCTTCCTCTCCTCAATGAGTGCCGGGATTCTAGAGGAGCTATTCAACAAGGCATGGGAAGAAGAGAAAGTACCTGAAGCATGGAAGAAAGGTATCATTGTGAAATTACCAAAGAAGGATGATTTGTCTTTGTGTGACAATTGGAGAGGTATAAACCTGTTATCAGTGCTCGGGAAGGTTTTCTGCAGAGTCCTGTTACAGAGAATAAGACAAGCAGTAGAAGAGATCCTGAGGGAAGAACAAACAGGATTTAGGAGTGGGAGAGGATGCGCTGATCAGATATTTGTATTACGTATGATAATGGAACAATCCCTTGAATGGAACTCGCCACTGTTCATTAACTACCTTGATTTCGAGAAGGCATTTGATAGCGTCCACCATCCATCTCTCTGGAATATCCTAAAAATATATGGATTCCCTCCGAAAGTGATTAACATCCTCAAAGATATGTATGCCGATAATAAGTGTTGTGTTCGCCATGAAGGACAGCGGAGCGAGTGGTTCCATGTGAGAACGGGAGTTAGACAAGGATGTGTTATTTTGCCCATCCTATTTCTTGTGGTTATAGACTGGGTGATGCGGAAAGCCACCGAAGATAGGCCAAGAGGGATCGCATGGGGACCCTCTGGTCATATTGAAGATTGTGACTTTGCGGATGACATCGCCCTGATTTCAAGCTCTCAGATGGACCTCCAAGAGAAGACTGATAGAGTAGGCAGAGCAGCAAGGTGCGTGGGACTTAATATCCACGCTGGTAAGAGCAAAACAATTAAAGTAAAAACAGCCAGCTCGACGAAGACAGTAGTATGTGACGTAGAATTGGAGGAGGTGAACGATTTTAAATATCTTGGTAGTTACATATCAGCTGATGGTAATATTCAGAAGGAGATATCTACCAGAATCGGTCTTGCAGCAAATGCATTCTATAGACTTCAGAACATTTGGAGGTCGGCCATCTTGCAAATGAAAACCAAGGTAGAGATCTACAGGTCGAACGTCCGCTCTGTGTTGCTTTATGCGGCGGAAACATGGAGGACCAACAAGAAGATAGAAAGTCAGCTTCGGGGTTTTGAAGGAAGGTGTCTTAGGCGAATTCTTAACATACACTGGCCGCAGCGTATCACCAATGTTGAAGTGAGCCAATTAACGGGCATTAACAACATAGTGGATGAAGCCAAACAACGAAGATGGAGATGGTTGGGGCATGTGTTGAGAATGGGTGCTGACAGACACCCTCATATTGCCCTACGATGGACATCACAAGGAAGGAGGAGGAGAGGTAGACCATTGGGGACGTGGCGAAGGACCATTGAAGAGGAAATGAAAGGCATAGGAATGAAGTGGGATGAAATTTGCTGCCTCACTCAAGAACGAAATGGATGGAGGAGAATGGTTGACGCCTTATGCTCCACTGGGAGTGAATAAGAGGAAGAGAGAAGAGAGAGAGGTCTGTAATTCTCTGGGTTGTCCTTATTTCCCTTTTTATAAATGGGCACGTTTGCCCTTTTCCAGTCTTCTGGAATCTCTCCCGTCTTCCATGACTTTTCAAAGATAATAGCTAATGGCTCAGATATCTCCTCAGTCAGCTCCTTGAGTATTCAAGTTTTCAAAGCCTGATGAAATGCATCCAGGAAGACATCTAACTTGTCTAAGTAATTTTTTAACTTTTTTCTTTTCCTATTTTAACCTCTGATCCCACCTCATTTTCACTGGTGTTCGCTATGTTAGACGTACAATCATCACCAGCTTTCTCGGTGAAAACTGAAACAAAGACATCATTAAGCACCTCTGCCATTTCCACATTTTCGGTTATTGTTTTTTCCCCCTCATCGAGTAACCGGTCTACCTTGTCCTTGGTCTTCCTGTTGCTTCGAATGTATTTGTAGAATGTTTTCTTGTTACCCTTTATGTCTCTGGCTATGTGATCTAGTTTTGTGCCTTGGCCTTTCTAGTTTTGTCCCTACATAATTGTGTTGTTTATATTAATCCTTTGTATTTTGACCTAGTTTCCACTTTTTGTAGGACTCTTTTTTTGAGTTTCAGATCATTGAAGATCTCCTGGTTAAGCCAGGGGGGTCTCTTGCCAGACTTCCTATCTGCCAACTGTCTTCTATTGTTTGTCCCCTTAGACTTGCTTCCCATGGGATTACCAACTCCCTCAGTTTGGTAAAATCTGCCTTCTTGAAATCCATTGTCTTTATTTTGCTGTTCTCCCTCCTACCATTCCTTAGAATCATGAACTCCTCCATTTCATGATCACTTTCACCCAAGCTGCCTTCCACTTTAAAATTCTCACCCAGTTCCTCTCTATTTCTCAAAATCAAAATCCTCAGGACCCATATGCCGAGCAGCGTGTGGGACAGTCTTTGTGTGCCAGACATCACAGCTGGGTGCAGGGCTCCGTGGGACTTATGGAGCAGCAGCTGTGGGTGGGCAGGGAGCCCGTGCAGAGGGGCCCCAATGACTGACACTGGCTGAGCCTGGCCTGGAAGCTCCTATTTGCTGGAAGGGAGGCTGGACAGGAGAAGGGCCCCCAGGCACTAGGCCTGAAGAGCCCTGACTTTCTGGACAGCCCCAGGGACCCAAACAGGAACCTGGTCCTCACCTAGAATGGAACTGTTGAAGCCTCTGTACCTAGGGTACCTGCAACCTTCCCCTTTCCCACCTGCCCCAGTAAAACACCCTTTCCCTGAGCCATGTGTCTGAGCGGCTACTGCGACCCACCAGGGCTAGTGCGTACACGGCCTAGCTGCTGCAGCACCTGCAGTGCCTGCCTCCAAGTCATGGGACACCAAACACGCTACTAGCACTAAGGGTTTGGGGTTCTGAGCAGCCCCTATAAATACTGTACGTTAAACCAAAGGCAGGGGACAACGAGACTCCCAAAGGGACAGATAGACTCAGTCAGAAACACCCGCTCCTCCCTCAGGAAAAATCATCAGCATTCAAAGACTGCACCTTCCTTCTCCAGCACCTTGCAGATCCCTGCTCAGCCAGCGCACCCAGCTCTTTCTTTCACTCGGCCTGTTGCTTCCTGGGCACACAGTTGCTATCTCAGCCGGCTCCTGCTTTCATAGAAACCTCCCACATTGTCCACAACTTGGACTGAGCTTTCGTATGCAACGTTAACTGTTTCGCACAGCCCTGCATGCCATTCAGTCCAAACATACAGACGCTGGACATTTCGGCAGGGGTGAGGTAGGAGGAAGGGGCTACAGTTCGCTCCTAAGCCCCGTCCACACATGAAGCCAGAAATGAAATGCCACATGCTGTAGACTGTGGAAACCTGCATAACAGAATCATCCCATTTTGTTCTGATCTGCTTTTGATCAGAAGAAATAATGAACGATGCAGACATCTATGTTGCTGTCATTAGGTCTCTGAGTTAACATTCCACTGATGAATGGGGCAGTTCATGCCTATCAGAGATACAGTTTCAAGCTGTCTCCAGCCTCAGGGAGATATCGCTGCATTGGTTACACTGGGTCACATTTTAAAGTGTTTTTTTCCAGCCATGTAAGTTAGAGTAGCGGTTCCTGCTGATGATGGCTCATCTTAATTGATTGGCCTCTTATAGCTGGTATGGCTATTTCCACCTTTTCATGTTCTCTGTACATATAAATATCTTCTTGCTGTATGTTCCAGTCTGTGCATCCGATGAAGTGGGCTGTAGCCCACGAAAGCTTATGTTCAAATAAATTTGTTAGTCTCTAAGGTGCCACAAGTACTCTGGTTTTCAACCTGTGGTCTGCGGACCCCTGGGGTTCGGCAGACTGTGTCTAAAGAGGCCATGAAAGACTTAGACTGAAAACTGACTGAACAAAATACAACTCTATATACAGACAATAGATTTCCAAAGGGGTCACCTTCATTTGAAATTTTTTAGGGGTCTGCAAATGAAAAAAGGTTGTGAACCACAGAGTGAGCCGCAGAATTTTCCTTTAAATTAAAACTTTTATTCTGGAGCGCGAGATCTAGAAAAATCCCGGATATGTGTTGGGGGCGGAGCTAAAACTGCAGCTGCCTGTTCGTGTCTGGCACATTCTGACTTTTGAGTGCATCACTGCACAGCCTAAATCTCCTCTCTCCACAGGGCGCCCTTTGAATGGCAGAAGGGCCATTTCTGGTCCCAAGCCAAAGGAGGGAGGATTCCCCTAACAGGCGAGAAGAGCCAACGCTGAATCAAACCAACTTACCCATGTGCACTTTGCCTGGCACAGACTAGAGCAAAAGCTTATTCTGTTAAAAGTGCCATTCTCCCTGCTCACCACAGGGGGTCGCTCTTACCCTGTGCATTCATTAGCTGGATGGAGTTTATAGGGATGCGAGCCTCAGGCCCGGCTTTCCCCATCCCAGAACCGTGGGGCTTTTCCTTCAGCCCTGGGTTACTTGGTGACATTTCTAGAGCTGTGGGGAGATGCTGATGCTGACACAGCCCAAGAGGATGAAAAATGGAGGTGGAGGGTAAGTGGTGCCGAGGGCCTGAGCCTGCCCCACTGCCAGGGGAGAATCTCACTGGGCAGGACCCATCACCCCCGCAGCCGCAGCCTTTTTCCTAGCAGGGAATTACCTGCAAACAGACTTTGAGTTTTACAAGTTCACTGGCAGCCGCAGATTATCGGGGACACGTTATCGTATGAAACCAGGGGCGGCAGGTTTGTGTCATTTTTGGTGGTGCCCCGAATGAGTCCAAGTCCCCATCGTCGTCCCCCGCACACACACACACACACCTACCTATGGCTCTGGGAGGGAGTTAGGGTGCGGCAGGGCTGCGGGCTCTGGGACAGAGTTTGGGTGCTGGGTGCATGAGTGCAGACTTGGGGTTGGGGGTTGGGGTGCAGGAGAGGGTGCGGGGTGCAGGCTCTGGGAGGGAGTATGGGTGCTGGGTGCAGCTCTGGGCTGGGACAGAGAGTTGGGGTGCAGGAGGAGGTGTGGGGAGTGGGGCTGGGCCAGGGATGAGGAGTTTGGGGTGCAGCAGGCAGGTTGTGCCAGGGCTGGGGTGGGGGGCAGAGAGGAGGACTCCCCCCAGCCCTCTCCCCGCCGGCAGCAGCAAACTACAGGGGAGGAGGGGTGTGACCAAGTGGGGGGTTTTCTTGGTTTTTCCGTGTTTTCCAGTGGGTTGCATGCAGAGGGAATGGGACTCAGTGTCCCCGGGTGTTACTGGTTTAAGGAGGTGAGAGGAGAGGAAGTTTCTTATTATAGAGGAGTGGAGAGGGAACTTGGGACCCCGGCCAATGGCCTGGAGGATGGAAACCCCAGCGACTGGTGACCCAGAGACCCAGCTCAGCAGTCACAGCCGGTTCTGGCCAGTGGGAGGACAATGGGCTGTGAAGAGAGGACCCAGCCAGAGGGGCCAGAGGAGGGCTGAGAGGAGAGGAGATCCAGGCCTTCCTGTTTACGACCCTGTTTACCTGGGGAGAAGACAATGGACAGAGGCAGCGTTTGGGGCCAGGGATATCGGAGGCCCAGCTGGGAAGCAGGGGGGCTCTGGGCTGGAGAGGGGGAGCAGGCAGAGCCCACCTGGCTGCAGGGGGACTGGGATGTGCTGGGCTGAGGGAGGCCAGGCCTGAGGCCCTGAGAGTTTCCTGTGCTGGGTTCAACGCTCAATAAACCCTCCTGTTTTATGCTGGCTGGGAGTCACTCCGGGGCTAGAGAGCAGGGTTGCATCAGCCCCTTCGGGGGTGAGGAGGCCCGGGGGGTCCAGAGCGCATGGACTCCCTGAGGGGGCCCATGGTGAGAGACAGACGTGCTGAGGCTCAGAGAGGTGCGGCTCCAGGAGGTGGAGGGGCCTGACCCCGAGAGAGTGGCCCCCCCGAGAAGGGCTGTCGCACTGAAAGGGCCCCCCCCCCCCACGGACCACACGGGCCACGAGTGGGCACGATCTGTGAGTCCGTGACAAGGGGGTCCTCCTCGGACCCCCAGCATGACACTCACCCAAGCCCCCTCAGGCTGCTGCTCAGGAGGTCCAGCCAAGATAAGCCTCCTGGAGTTGACTCGGAGTCGCCTGCCGGGGTGTCGGGGGAAGGGCTGCCATGTGCCTCCTCCCTCCACAGGTGCAGCAGCCACCTCAGCCTGCCCTGGCACTGCTCCCTTGTAGCCGGCTGTGGCAGCGGCCGGCGAGGGAGCATAGTGCAGAGCTGCAGGGGGCAGCCCAGGGCAGGCAGGGACGCTCGGGGGAGGCATGCAGAGGCGGCAGGCGGGGCCGGGGGAGAGACCTGGCCCCAAACTTTGGTGGGGACTGGCCCCCCAGGCCTTGAATTTTCTGGAGCCTGGCACCACGGGCCCATACAACTCGCCGTCCCTGGGTGCAACCAGCTGGGGACATGGGCCCTTTTCCATTTGCTAAGGCTCCTAATTTTGTTTCCTATGTAGCTGTTGGGCCCAGTGCAGCCTGGGGTAAATGGACGTGTCTGGGCCAGACCCAGCAAGAGTATAAATGGTGGGGGAGGTTACAGGCTGGGTGGCTGCTGGTCAGAAACCAGGTGTAAATGGTACGGAATTAGTGCAACTTCCATTGATCTGCCATCCAGTGCATGTGCACAAGGCATCAAATCCACGCCTGGTGTCACTCCACTGACACCAACGGGCTACTAGGATCTTAGCGATGCCTTTGGCCCAAAGAATCCAAGACAAAGGCCGACAGTAGGTCTGAGTCCTGTTCAAAGAGCCCTCCTGTATCCCTGGGGGAACCTCGCGCCAGCCACTGAGAGGACAGTAAAACAAAGACTCTGCATTGTACTGAGCAAAATCCTGGTTCCATGGAAACCAATGGCAAAGACCCCACCCACCTGCCCCCGAACCCAGGGCCCCACCTTTATCCCCTTGACCTGCCCCTGAACCCACAGCTCCCATAGTAACTCCTCACAACCTGCTCTTTAACTTGAGCCTACGGACCCCTCCTTTACCCCCCACCTGCTCCTGAACCTGGGGCCCCATACTGACCCCCCCTCACCTGCCTGAACTCAGACCCCTCCTTTCTCCCCCCCTACCTGCTCCTGGGGCCCCATACTGACCCCCCCTCACCTGCCTGAACTCGGACCCCTCCTTTACCCCCCCACCTGCTCCTGGGGCCCCTTCCCCCCATGTTTATCCCCCCACCTGCTCCTGAGGCCTCCCCAGCCTGCTCCAGACCCACCTGCTGCCCCTTAGCCGCACTAGCCTGCTCCCAGCTCTGCCCCCGCAGCCCAGCTCGGCCAGCCAGCTGCTGGATGTGTTTTCTGCCACTCAGCCCCTGATCTCAGGCGGGAGCGGCGAGTTGTATGGACCGGTGGTTCCAGACTCCAGCAAATCCAGGGCCTGGGGGGCTCCAGCTCCACCAATGTTTGGGGTCGGGTCTCTCCCCCGTCCCCACACGCCTCCCCCGAGCGTCCCCGCCTGTACCCTGGACAGGGAGCGGCTGCCCCCTGCAGCTCCGCGCTGCGCTCCCTCCCCGGCCGCGGCCGGCTACAAGGGATTGGCATCGGGGGCAGGCTGAGGCGGCTGCTGTGCCTGCGGAGGGAGGAGGCACATAGCAGTCCCCCATCCCCACCCCGCAGGCGACTCCCAGTAGACTTGCGGGGGGGCTTATCTTGGCTGGACCTCCTGAGCAGCAGCCTGGGGGGGGCTTGAGTGAGTGTCATGCTGGGGGGGCCGGGGAGGGGCCCTTGGTCCCCCAGAGCTCACTGTTGCCAGAGGGGAGAGGGCTGGGGGGAGTTCTCCTCTCTGGCCCCCAGCCCCAGGGCAGCCTGCCTGCTGCACCCCAAACTCCTTATCCCTGGCCCAGCCCCACGCCCCGCACCCCTTCCAGTACCCCAACCCTCTGTCCCAGCCCAGAGCC
>ML129425.1:0-36801 GCA_003846335.1 Cuora mccordi | reverse complement strand
GGCACAGTTTGTTCACTTTCACTTTCACTCTCCCTGTACTTGCTTCCTGAGCAGGCAGCTGCTTGCAATCTCAGCTGGCTTCTGCTTTCCTAGAAATCACAGGTATTCTCCATAAGGGCTGAGATTTCCTGTAGGGAGTCAACTGTTTTCCGCAAGCCTGCATGCAACTCAGTTCAAACACACAGACACTTTAGTGCTGGAGATTTCGGTAGGGAGTTAGCTAAGGTGGGGCTACAGTTCGCCCCTAAGCCCCATCCACACAGAATGCCAAAATGAGATGCCACTTGCTGTAGACCAGGGGTCGGCAACCTTTCAGAAGTGCGGTGCCGGGTCTTCATTTATTCACTCTCATTTAAGGTTTCACGTGCCAGTCATACATTTTAACGTTTTTAGAAGGTCTCCTTCTATAAGTCTATAATATAGAACTAAACTATTGTTGTATGTAAAGTAAATAAGGTTTTTAAAATGTTTAAGAAGCTTCATTTAAAATTAAATTAAAATGCAGAGCCCCCTCCGGATCGGTGGCCAGGACCCGGGCAGTGTGAGTGCCACTGAAAATCAGCTCATGTGCTGCCTTTGGCACGCGTGCCATAGGTTGCCTACCCCTGCTGTAGACTGTGGAGACCTTCATAATAGGTTCATCCTATTTCTTTCTTACCTGCTTTGATCAGCAGAAAAGTCAACAACATAGACATTTACAATGTTGTCATTAGGTTTCAGAGTCAACACTTTCATTCGATAAATGGGGCAGTTCCTGTCTGCCAGAGATACAGTTTCAAGCTGTCTGAATGCTCCAGGAGACATTCTGCACTGGTTACATTGGGTCACTTTTAAAAGGGGTGGATTTTATTTTGGGAGGTGGATTGTTTTTTGTTGTTGTTTTTTTCTGTGGGGGGAGGTTGCAACCGTGTGAGTTAGAGACTTAATTTTGTTTTGAATTGGAACTTGGATTCTAGAGCACAAGATGCAGCCACTATAGAAAAGTCCAGGCTACATGTTGGGTGCAGAGTTAAATCCGCACCTGCATATTTATGCTTGGCACGGTCTGACAATGCAGCGTCTCACTGTGCAATCTACATCGTCTCTGAACATGGCGTATTTCGACTGGAAGAGCGTCTCGCTGCTACAAAGGCAGTGGCGGGAGGGCTCACCCTTAGCACGAGAGAAGAGCCAGCTCTGAACCAAACTTTCCCACCTTCAGGTTGCCTGGCAAAGACTTGAGTCAGAGCAAAAGCTGCTTCTGCTAACAATGCCATTCTCCCCTCTCACCGCCGAGGGTCAGCTTCACCCTGGGCATTAATTAGCCGGCTGGCATTTGTAGAGATGCCCCTTCATCCATGGCTCTCCCCCTCCCAGAGTGGGGGGGCTTTTCCCTTCAGCATTGGTTACTACCCTGACGGGGTTCTAGAGCTGCTGGGGGCTGCGGACGCAGCCCAGGAGGAAGACAGCCAGAAGTGAGAGCTCATGGGGTGCAGGCCATGAGCCTGCCTGCTGCCCGGGGTGAATTTCACGCACACCGAACCTCTGACCTCACAGCCGCAGCCATTTTGCTCTCCAGGAATTATCTGCAAACAGACTTCGAGTCTGATGAGTTTATTGGCAGCAGCGGATTATCAGGGACACGTTATTCCATCTTCTCCCCAGCCCCTCCCCACCTATACTTCCCTTCTCTGTATCGACTGCTTCCAAATCTGCCCTCTAGGACAGAGGGAACATGAAACCGCCGGGGCTGCAGGGGCTTTTCCGTGCTTTCTACTTGCTAAAGCTCCTACATTTGCTTCCCATGTAGCTCTTGGGCCAAATGCAGCCTGGGGTAAATGGATGTGTCTGGTCCAGACCCAGCAAGGATATAAATGATGGGGGAGGTTACAGGTTGGGTGGCTGCTGGTCAGAAACCAGGTGTAAATGGTACGGAATTAGTGCAACTGGCATTGATCTGCCATCCAGTGCATGTGCACAAGGCATCAAATCCACGCCTGGTGTCACTCCACTGACACCAACGGGCTACTAGGATCTTAGCGATGCCTTTGGCCCTCAGAATCCAAGACAAAGGTCGACAGTAGGTCTGAGTCCCATTGAAAGGACCCTCCTGTGTCCCTGGGGGAACCTCGCTCCAGCCACTGAGAGGAGAGTGATACAAAGACTATACAGTAACAGGTTTGTTATCTGGCATATTGGGGGAATGGGGGCTGCCAGGAAGTAAAATATTCCAGTTAATGAAGAGGGAGGGTGTTTGGGTGCAGAGGAGGGCTCAGGTCTGGGGGTTGAGGTGCAGAACGGAGTGCGGTACATGGGCTCTGGGAGGGTGTTTGGGTAAGGGAGGGGGTTCAGGGCAGGGGATTGGGGCACGGGAGGGGGTGCAGGGGGTGGGATCCGAGCAGCGCTCACCTTGGGTGGGTCCCTGCAAGTGGCAACATGTCCCTGCTGCTCCTAGGTGGAGGCACGGCTAGGCGGCTCTACACGCTGCCTCCACCCACAGGCACCGCCCCCACAGCTTCCATTGGCCACGCTTCCTGGCCAATGGGAGCTGGGGAGCCAGCGCTCAGGGCAGGGCAAGGCGGGGGCAGCATGCAGAGCTGCCTGCTGTGCCTTCACCTAGGAGCAGCAGGGATGTATTGCTGCTTCTGGGTAGCCACGCGGAGCCAGGCAAGGAGTCTGCCGGCCCCGCACCAACCGGACTATAAACCGGACTTTCAGTGAGGATCAGAAACGCTAGTTTATAGAGATTTCCAGTTGGATAACACGGCTTTTACTGTACACTGTACTGGGCAAAATCCTGGTTCCATTGAACCCAAAAGCTCTCACTCAACCCAGGGGAGGCAGTGTTTGGCCCTTTGTCGCTGCAGCGCAGCGTTCCACTCATCACATAGTCACAGCCAAAGTGGCTGCTTCACACAGCTATTAAACCTGGTTCAGTTCCCTTCGGAATGCCTCAAACCGGGCCTTCGGCAGTGCTCTGTAGGAATCCATGCCCAGCTGCAGGCACTGCCACGGTTCATTATCGTGCCACGTACTGTCCCCAGATGGGTCGTATGTGAACCACAGGGCACCCAGTCACACACCGGCTATTGATCCTTTTACTTGTAGCGTTTGTCTAAGAAAGGGAATGAACTCGCTGTCTGAAAAACAATACAGGGGGGAGGAGACGGTGGAAATGGTATGAATGGGTGATAATAATGACCTCTTCCAAACCAGTTTCCCCACTGATTGTATGACTGACTGTCTCTGTTTTATTAGAGAGAGAGAGAGAGAGTGTACATCCACTGAAATTAGTGGAAGCTGTTGGGTACTCATCACTTGAAATCAGGTGATTTATTTAGGTGCCTTAATCTAAATTTATGTACTTAACTTTAGGTCCCAAGTTTGAAAATCGTGGCTTTTATTTTTTTGCCATCAATGTTCTCAGATTTGATGAGGAGTAGAGCGTGGTGCTGCCACCAGGGGCCCACACAGCTAACTTGCGTCTTCCTTTGCTGCTGCGCTCCTGTAGAGGCTGTGCTCTGTGGAGTTGAAATTCCCTGGGCACCTGTTGGTAAATAGGTTACTGAAGGCGCAGGGTTGATATCACTGACTGAACCCCCAAGACTCTGTTGCAGAACCTCACTAAGCTGCAGTTTAAAAACCCACGCTTGATTGCTAGTACAGAGGGAGCCGGTGCCTTAGAATGATGTCAGCTCTCATTGTGTATTTGCCCTGGGTTTATCTTGAAAGCTGTTTCCAAAGACTCACTTTTCCTGCAATGTCCACAAGTAGGGGCTCAACAATCACCAAACCCAAACCCTCCACGTTACGCCCTTCTTGGTGCAGCTCCAGTGGGTCCTGGCTTCTCTGTCTTTCAGATGTAAGCTCTTGGAGGCAGGGAACTTGCTTTCTTCTCTGTCTGTACAGCACCTAACACAACAGGGCCTTGAGCTTGATCAGAGACCGTAAATGCTACTGAACTAGAACCCAGTATAACGGGGCCGTGTCTTTGTTCTGTACAATTCCCAGCACACGGTCAGTGCTGCACAACCAATAACGCAAACAGTGGCACTTGCAGTTTGCATCATCTCTTTCACAAATGCTGGAGCAGGGCGGTCTGCCCCTTTAAAGGCCTGCAGAGCCGGGGAGCAGCAAGCCCTGGCCCAAGGAGAAGCCTAGCAGGCAGGTGTCAGGAACCAGCTGATCCAGCCAGGCAGCAGCTAATGGTTGGCTGAGTCCCAGTGGAAGGGATTAAAACAAAGCTGGGGACGGCTGATTGCTCTGTCCCCAAGTTGGCGGACAGGCCCACCAGGCGACAAACACATTAGCCCGAAGTGCTTGACAGCCTTATAAGACATAGCACTGCTATGATAGCAGTGGCATTCTGCCAGGGACACAGTGCCAAATTCCCCAGAACCCCCGTCTGGCGGACTTCAGGGCAGGGCACATTGGCTGAGCTCCGTGTCCTGCTGTGTGGAAGCAGAAGGACCTGGATGGGGCAGGATGGTGATGGTGGGCTGTGCCAGCAAGTGGTGGTCTCTGTCCCCCATGCGTTCCCCAAAGCAGTGCTTTCTGCTGGGTCAGTCCACAGCAGTGCAAAGGGAGGAACAGGGGGTGGATGTGGCCAGTGACCCCATGGCCGCATGGATCCCCTGGCTTTTAGCTCCGTTAACGGGCAGTGGTGCGATCGCAGCTAAGCTGGTGGGCCGTGCCCTGGGGAGAGGCTGCCGTTCCCCGAGCTCCTCACTGAGACCCGCTGCACAAGGGCTCTTTGTGTAGAGATGCCCAGTTTGGCCCTATGGCAGCTGCACAAACCCGTGGGGGAGGATTTTGCTTGGCAGCAGAGCTCTCTGCTGATGCAGGGATGGGCTCCTGCCTGCTCCCAGGGGTAACTGTATTTATTATTTACGAGTGTAGTTTTTAATCATGCTGAAGTGCCGGGATGCTCCAGTGAGGAAAATGATGGGTGGTTTTAGAGACGTGACTAAATACAGGGCCGGATCAGTATGGACGGTTCCTTAGTCTGCACAAAATAAGCACAAACAATTCCACATCATCGGGATGCATTCAGCCAATGCTCAGCAGTTAAGTGGTGCTGAACCAGGTGCTGAATAGGAGTCGGGTTCAGAGCTGATGGAAAAGGGGGAGGGATTCTGATCTCCGTGACCTCAGTGCAAGGCCCTGTCCGCATGACAACTGTTAACCAAGTTTGTTACCAGTTCATGGACTGATTGGCTCGCAACATGGTTTGTGTCTACACAACCAACACCTGGTAAAAACAGGGTTAGTAGCCATGGCAGCTAACAGCGTTTCACACCTGCCTATGGCTGGGTTCCTATAACTCGGCTGTGATGCTGTTATTATGATGCAGACAGGACCCACCTCCGCACTCCCAACCGATCTGGCCACTCTGCCTTCTTCCCAGTTGTCTGTGAGCTGGGCTATCCCAGAATGCATTGCCCCATGGGCTACCGGTGCTGCCCTCTCTGCATATCCTGCAGCCACTCTGTTCTCCACTGAGGAGAGCTCTCTTGAGGAGAGCTGCCCAGATTTTCCCAGCATGCACTGATACGAACAAGGTTAGGCAGCATGTTAAGTTGGATGCAATGACAAAAAATCTGTGTGTGACCAATAACAGAATCACACAACCAACAGTAACTGGCTCCGCCCCTAGCTGGTTACAAAATCACAGTTAATAGGTGCAGTATAGACAGGATCTAAATCTGAAGCAAATCCACTAAAGTTAATGGAGTTAGTCCAGAATTACTCCGGTGTAACTGAAAACAGAATTTGGTCAGGGTCCTGAAAGGGACAGCTTGCCAAATAAAGATTAAAAGAAGAAGGGGGCGTGAATCAAACGAAGGTGAAATGTGTTACAAAGATACCAGAAATCACCTTCCTCAAATCAGGGATCATGTACTCCCTGAGCCAGCATCCCAGACAAGGGCTGAGCTTGTGTATTTCAGCAAATGGGTTAAATTCAGGGGATCCCAAGGCCCTGGTTTTATTGGGAAGCCAGAGCAAAGAGACAGACTTGTCTTACACCTCACTCTGAAAGTGGCCAGGTTTGGGCTCAGAAATAGCTGCTGGGATTGAATTTTGGAGGGGCAAGCCTTGACCCGGAGAACGCCCTGCCCTCTCCTCCCACAAACATCATCCCTAGGACAGACCCAAAGCCCGTCTTCCGAGCACACGTGCTGTGGCAAGGGATAGGGAGAGAGATGAGCTAACTGGGACCTGGACAACTTGCAATCTGGTTTTCACATATGGATCCCTTTGATGTCAGCTGGAGCTGCGGCTGCTCAGCATGTAGGAAGCAATTAGAGATTTATCATTAGTAATTTCATTTGGAAGTGAGCTGGCAGGCAGAGTGGAGCACAGCGCACAGGTGTAATATGCTCTGGGCTCTCTGTCCTACTCAAAAGGCCATATTGACCGCAAGTGAAGCTTGAAAGTGGCCTTGGGCATTAGCCCGAGGGACAGCACATTGCCGTGACCTAGACTAGAGGTCACAACGGTCCAGATGATCACGGTCAGGTCTGAATCTGAGAGGAATGGACAGCAAAAAATGGAGAGACTCTGGCCATTGCCACTGTGTGGGAGTCCAGAGCAGAGAAAAGCCTGGGAGAAACCCAAGATCTCAGACTACTTTGACAATAGATAGGCCAGGGCCCTCAGCCGATGGAGCAGACACAGGCTTTGCCAGTTCCTCAAACTGCTTCCTCTTGCCAAGCAGCATCGCTTCCCTTTTATCTGAGCCGATGCCAGCGGGTTTCCAGCCAGGTCCTCGTCTCTGCCAGACATTGACAAGGCAGGAAATTGGTCCTGTCCCAGCCCACGGGGAAGGAGCCGTAGAGCTGCATGTCCATGGAATAAGCAGTGGAATGTTTTATTTCATCTTCAGCCTTTTCCCAAAAATGTCTAATTGCCTTTTAGAGAGACAAGGGGGGGTGAGGTATTGTCTTCTATTGGGCCAACTTTGGATGGTGAACAAGACAAGTTAACGAGGTTCACAGGCCACTTACCAAGGTAAGGCGATTCTACAAGAAAACGGGAAAACATTATGTAATGTGTGGTGATCGTGGACCTGGGGGTTAATCAGGAGTAAGTCCGCTGTAGTAAATGTTACACTGATGTAAAACAGCATGAGCGGGAGGAGAATCAGGCTCCTTTGGACAGGTATAAATCCAGAGTAACTCCACTGAGTTTGATTTACACAGTCGATCTGAGTTAACTCTACCCCACACTGTATTATAAGTTAAACCATTTGGTCCTCATTTCAATATGAGAGGGATATGTAAATTAAACAGTACAGCAGGCAAGGGAGAAAAGGGACATTTTCAGGTGCATTTTGAATGAATATATAGGGCCAGATCCTCATCTAGTTTAAGTCTGAGTAGCTCCATTGAGCTATGCTGATTTTCACGAGGTGAGGATTTAGCCTGGAGAACTGATGAGGTTGTTCCACATGGCTGAAGCTGCAGAGAAGACTTTAGTAGGGACAAAAGAGACAGGGATGTGGAGACAGGAATAGAGAGAGAGATCGTTATTTGTATTGATCACAGACACGTGATTAGGTGAGATTCTTTCCTTCTTCATCTCACCCTTCTCTAGGTTAATTATTCAACTACAATTGATTAAAGTGGTAGTTCTAAAACCCAAGAGAAAACAAAATGTAGCCGTAAAACCGAGTCAACTAATGCGAAGTTAACTTAAAACTACAAAGAAATAGTAAGACTGAGCTCATCTGAGGCTGTTGGTACATCCATTTTGGGCCAGGTTGACCATTTTGAGATCTGAGCAGCTGCTGGTGGTAAGTTTGTTAGTTTTCTGTAGTATATTCATATATTCAGGGCTTGGCTCTCCTCTCAGTTACCCTGTGGTAAATCAGGGGTGATATCACTAAAATCAATGCAGTGTGAAACCAGCCTCGGTGAGAGGAGAATCTGTCCAGCACTGAACTGAGGCCACATTAAACTGCGTTCTTGGCCCTGACATGCTAAGGCTGTGGCTACACTTAGCACTTCAAAGCGCTGCCGTGGCAGTGCTTTGAAGCGCTAAGTGTAATCAAAGCGCCAGCGCTGGGAGAAAGCTCTCCCAGCGCTGTCCGTACTCCACCTCCCTGTGGGGAGTAACGGACAGCGCTGGGAGCGCGGCTCCCAGCGCTGGGGCTTTGACTACACTGGCGCTTTGCAGCGCTGCAGAGGGTGTGTTTTCAAATTTGCAAGTGTAGCCATCAAAGTTTGTGTGTGTGTGTGCAGGTGAAAGGCGCTGCACTGGCAGCCTGGGAGACCAAAGTCAGCAATTCACCCACTGAGCTGGTCAAATAAAAGCAATGGTAGTCCATGCTTCCTCCATATCATAGCACCAATGCCTGAGCTCTGTTTTAGAGGGGAATTTGGTGGTGGTTTGTTTCACATATCTAGGTAAGTACTGCAAGGGCATCACCGCAGTATCTGAGTTCCTTCCACATTCTAAATGCAGGACTCCCTGCTCTGACTGGAGTGACTGTTTTTAGTAGGGGTGTTTTGTGTGTGGTCTCTATGGGGAAGCTAAGCTGAAGACGTGTTGTACCTTTCATCATGGAGGTGCTGAAGTCCATGGTCGTTCTGATGTGACCTGAAGGCAAGCTCCCCAGTTGCGGCCTAGCTGCTGGGAAAACTCAGTTTCCATTTCTCAGAAGTCCATCGCCTGTTGAATCTTTGGCCTCTCCTGTGACTGTAAACAGTGACAATGATGGAATTTGTGCTGTGGAGGTTAATAAAGGGGTGGTACCCAGGAGACCCGGTAAGAGACTGATTTTAATTTTCCTGGCCCAGTCACCTGACATGGTATGATGCAAGATGCCAGCTCAGGTCACAGCCAGTCAGTTCATTTGTGTATCAGTACAGATCAAAGCAATTGTTAAATGTATGAGTGTGTTTGGCATTTAAACCGTATTAGCATAGATCAAAACGACTGTTATATGTCTAAGTATCTATTCAGCTGTTTAAACGTCATGAAAACTAGTGGAATGTTATTTGTATTGTTTTCAATAACTGTTCCTGTTGTAATGTAACAGCAAACATTTACATTATGTACATCCTGTATCTAAAAGGCCCCTCAAACTACAAAGCAGCCTTGTGAAATGCAAATGAAGAACTTTAGTGGTCAGGTTGTGTGGTGATAGGATGTCAAAAGACTCCAAATTCCTTCCTCACTCTCCCTCACCAAAGGAAAAGCTCAGGTGGATAGAGACCCTGTCAGCTTGTTTCCTGTCAGAAGCAGCTTTAAATATGTATACAAGTGAAGATCTTTTATCTCTGGATTGTTTTGGACTCTGACAGGGAAGTGGACCAGATGCAAAGCGGAGATCCCCAGAGAGTACCTGGGTTCCCTGAAAAGATTTTTGGAAAACTGGCAATTTATTACTTCTCTGCCACCATTTGGAATTAAAAACTGTGACTCACCTGTTAATATATTTTACCTGCTTTAACCTCTCAATAACTCTAATTTATTTTTCTTTTGTTAACTAATAAACTTTTAGTTAGTTTACTAGAGGATTGGCTGACACTGTTGTCTTTCATGTAAGATCTTATTAGTAGCAATTAATCTGGGGTAAGTGACTAATCTCTTGGGACTAGCAGCAACCTGATGTGTGAATTTTGGTTTGAGTTACCTTTTATTACACAGTCCAGTTTGGCTGGATGGCAAGATAGGCTGGAGAGTCTGTCTGTGATGCCATGGCAAGACTGTTACAGTGATCCAGGAGTTTACATTTGTCATGGGCTTGGTGAAATCTAAGCATAGTACACACCACCAGTTTGGGGTGTCTGCCCTGTTTTCTGACAGTGGAACCTGAAAGAGGCACTCACAGTTGTGAGCCACTCCAGAGAGCACACACATGGGTCAGGGTTACAAACAGTTAATACCTTTGTCACGTGGCAGGGGACATCATCCAATGGCGTGTTACAGACACCTACATTCTGAGCATTGGCTTGAGACATCCCAATATAAGCCACTAGCCAGCCACCCGATGAGAAAAAGATTCAATTATAATCAACCTGGGTTAGATTTGCACTGGTGACTTATAAGTGAAAAACCTTATTATCGCATTAGTCTTCCTCTTAGCCCCTAGGACTTGCTATCTGATACAGCCTCTGAGAATGCCTGGCACATCCACCTTGTTACCAAAGGTAATGATCACTGTCTATTTTTGAGCAATGTAGAACACTGAGTGACGAATAACAGCAACTTATAGTGTTAGATCCTTTGAGCTGGAGGCTGCTTTACATTGTGCTGGCTGCCAACAACCCCGACAGGTCATTTCACCAGAGCACACGGACACACCCTTGTTTCCTTGGCCAAGCCGTCTGCACCAGGGATTGGGGTGATGGTGTACTGCAGGGGTTCTCAGACTTTTGTACTGGTGATCCCTTTCACACAAGCCTTATACATTAAAAACACTTGTTTATATATTTAACCCCATTATAAATGCTGGAGGCAAAGCGGGGTTTGGGGTGGAGGCTGACAGCTCGTGACCCCCATGTAATAACCTCACGACCCCCTGTGGTCCTGACCCCGTTTGAGAACCCCTGGTATACTGCCGCTACACCAGTCAGCAACTCCTGTATAGAAGGGGAATCCTTAGCTGGGTTTATGGCTGCTTTGTGCGGGCCATAGCGGGTCTGAGCATCAAAACACAGAGTGAGTGTTGAGCACAGCATGCATCAGAGCCTCCTGCAAAGGCCTGGAGACCTGGAAGCCTGGTTCTTCCCAGCCTTACAATGGGTGGGGATTTTGTTACTACTGTGGAACTGCAGTGCCCAGGCCTTGCAGCCTCAGATGCAGTAAGTGGCAGTGTCACCGGTAGCTGTGTAATTATACAACCCCCTATTTACAAATGGCTACTTTTCCTCAAGGATTTATCTGTAGGGTCCTGCTGGCTCTCGCTGGTGGCCACAGCACCGTTGAGGCTGCAGCCTATGCGGACAGACCATCCTGCGTGAGTGCAGCACCTGCAGCCAGCAGGGTCCTGCCCCTCCAGCCCCCGGGGGCTACAGCAATGGGCTGGGTCCTGCTCCACCAGTGTCTGGCACCCAGCAGGCTGGGCTGCCTGCAGAGGACCCCCCACCCCCCCTTTCGCTAGGGTGCCTGGGATTCTGTCCCCATTGGCTCCCTTGCAGCAAGGGGCGCCCCCCTCCCCCTGCAGGGGGCAGCCCTGCCTGGCCCCAGGGTGACCCAGCCTCAGGGCCATGCGCTGCCTGGCTGGGAGGTGCCACGTGATCACAGGCAGGGCCTGCCCCTGCCTCTCCCAAGATGGCGGCAGCGGGAGGGCCGACGCGGTGACGTCACCAGGCACGCGGGTGGGCTGATGCCGAGCCAGGGGAGGGCGTGAGCGTGATACGGGAGGTGGCGACGGCAGCCGGCGGGGGCCAAGTCAGGTCTGCTCCGCGCTGCCAGTCCCCTCGCGGCTGCTGCTGCTGTCAGACCGGCCGCTTCCTCGCCCGCCGCCATGGCCGGCTACGAGTACGTGACCCCCGAGCAGCTGGGCGGCTTCGACAAGTACAAGGTGCCTGCGGCCGGGGGGGGGGGTCTGGGTGGGGAGCCCCGGAGGGTGGGGGGGTCCTGTGGGGGGAGCCCCGGAGGGCGGCGGGGGGGGGCCATTCCCGGGGCGGGGGGGCTGGGGGGGGGGGCCCCCCCCCCCCCCCCCCCCCCCCCTCGCGGCCCTGGGGGTAGACCCCCCCCCCCCGGTGCTGCTGGTGATTGCCCGAGCCCGCCGGCCGGCCGGGCTGGCTCTGATCCGGATTCACGTCCCACCGACTAAAGCCGGCCAAGTTCAATCGCGGGAGCCGTTTCCTTTGTCTTCCCCCAAGAACTCTTACCGTGTGTGATGCAGGTACAATGGAGTCCCCAGGGAAAACTGTGACCTTCAGTGTGGCTGTGGCTGCTTCGCTCATTTTAAATGGGTGCGGGGTTTTTTTTTTAAAAGCTTTTACTGCCTGACTCTCACTTTCTGTGCTGTCCTTTCTCAGGCTGAGAAAATCCTTCTCTGTCTAATCAGGCTGTTCGGCAGCAGCAGCAGCTTTTGTAACATGACTGGGTGAAGCGAGTGATGACACAGGATTGGGGTTTTCGCACTGTGTTCTGAGTACAGTGGGTGTATACACCTGGCTGTGTTTGGGTGGCAGTGCTGTTGTTAACTGGGTTTGTGGCTTTCCGCAGTAGGACTGTTTTGTGTTGCAATGTTGTTGTTGACTGGGCTTGTGGCTTTCCGCAGTAGGAGTGTGCTGTCAGCTTGCTGCATGGGGCCTGAGTCACGTGAGTCACCTTGATGTTAATAGGAGTCGTGGGACTTAGATCTGTATTCAGCTGCAAACACCTTATGGAATCAACCACGTTAAATACATGGGTGCACATTGCTGTTTTATCTCGCAAAACTGATGGGTGTTCTTATACAGAAGCTGATCCTCTGATGTAGATAATACAGCTTAAAACGTGTGGGAGCAATGAGTAAGTGTACATCGATGAAACCTATTTAAGGAAATAATTGTAAACACGAGTAGACTTTTTGGGGGGTATCCAAGTTTCAGTATACAGAAGCAGCCGTACCAAAACTCGTGCTCCCTTTTATAATGTTCTAAGGTACTTGACATAAGACTCATGTTAATCTGTGGTACTAATAAAACTTCACTCAGATCAAAATAACTATAAAATTGAATTTATTTTTTTATAATTGATATTCATTCCCCCGCCCGGCCCCCGCATCAGGAGTGAAACTAGACAGGTTAACTTCACCTTCTACTTAGTTTTGCTGTCTGGTTCTCGGGTACTAGCATGGTATTGTATCCCATTTAGGTTTTTTATATAGCACTTATCACCTTGGTCTCTGAGCACCTTCAAGAGTTAAACCTCATGATTAATACCAGTCAAGTGGGGTTCCTCTGTGCCTCACCCAGGAGGAATGATGGTGTCTGGGTGCCTTTCCAAACCCATGGCACGTCAGGCTAATAGAAAACTAAGGGGGAGGAACTGTGCTTTGCGCATGGGCTGGAAATGGGTAAGAGAGCGAGTGCCACAGTCTTGGGCCATCCCTCGCAAGAGCTGGGTCTCCCGAGCAAACCAGCAGCAGAATTGCTCTAGGTGCTTATATGGCTTCCATTATCATAGCAATTGCTTATTTATTCTCACCACACCCTTGGAGGTAGGAGTGTTCTTTTTCCCATTTTACAGATTAGGAACTGGGATAGACAGGTTTAAATCATTAGATTTTTTTTTATTATTAAATCAAGTCACGTTCAGGCTTTGAAAATTTGTGTTAATGCAACTTTATATTAAAATTTATTTGTTAAATTTTACATGCCGTTTAAAAATGCCACAGTAATAGGGTATCTTACTTGAATCTTCTAAAGCTGATATAGGCAAAAACCACAAGATTGAAAATTTAGCCCATGATCCTGCAAACACTTATTTAAGCAGATATGTAACATGACTCACATGAATAGTCTCTGACTTCCATGGGACTGCGCTCATGCATAAGTGTTTGCAGCTTCAGGGGCTAAAATTGTATCTTTATCTTAATTCCTCAGGGCCCCCATTCCTATAGATTATGTCCCACAACCTTTAAATGTATTTGTCTTCATAACGCTCCTCTGAGGGAGGGAAGTGCAATTTCCCCATCTGTAAAATGGAGATAATGATTCACTTCCCCAAGTTTGGAAGTTGGTGGCTGAAAACCACCTGGAAAACTGCATAGAACAGTGGCATCTTATAGACTAACAAACACATTGGAGCATGAGCTTTCGTGGGTGAATACCCACTTCGTTGGATGCATCCGCCAAAGTGGGTATTTACCCACGAAAGCTCATGCTCCAATACATTTGTTAGTCTATAAGGTGCCACAGGACTCTTTGCCGCTTTTAGAGATTCAGACTAACACGGCTACCCCTCTGATATCTGCATAGAACAGGTGGCTGCCTTTTTTTGCTGTTCTCTCCCAACCCTCCTGGCCAATGCTGTCTTGGGCAGATATGGTGCCCGCCTCAGTGATGTGAATAATGGGACCTCAGTCTTGATTGAGCCTTTGGACACTCCAGCAACTCTAATCACAGTAAAGTTGAGTGGAGGTGGCAGGAGAAATGTGGCCTATTTTTATCATCTTTCTAACTTCTGATTCTGCATGTGTATCTCAGCATCCTATACTCTGACACATGTTGGTGTGCAAATTATTTCTGCTACTGGAAGGATAGAGGTCTGGAATCCAAAGTAAAGGTGTCTTGTTCAAGGTCATGCTAATTTTGCTGCATGTAAAATTCTACAAAATGCAGCCCTGTATTATTAAAGATGGCAAAGAAACCTGAAAAATCTGAAGGATATAACATGGGGTCTGCTCAAGCATACCCATTTATGGCCTCCAGCATCCAAAGCACTACCTTGAAGGATCTATTCTCCTTCCAATGGCAGAAAGTTTTAAACAGCAGAATAGTTGTGTAGGTACGATTCTCCAGTGGCACACCAGCTTGCCAGCAAACAGTTTAACAATAAGCATTGTTGTACAATTTAACAATAAACGTACTTGGTGCTTCACAGTGATTGTAGACCAGAGTTCTGCCATGAGATACTTGGTTCCCTCCAGTATTTTAGGGAAGTGTATGATGGGTGCAGGCTAAGAAGTGGTCTCAACGTGTACTCCAAATTGGGTGGATAGGTGAGAAAACGCAAACAAATTACTACTTCAAAAGTCTTGGTGTTGGGGAGGCTTGAAGGAAATCCAGCCCTTCCTGAAATAACATATTCACTACTTAGTTACAGTAATGCCTACCTCTTATATAATGCATGTTTTTCATCCATAGGCCTCAAAGCACTTTACAAAGGCAGTTAGTATCATTATTCCCATTTTACAGATAGGGAAATTGCACAAGTCAATTCCTTCCCTGTGCTTCAAGGGCTCCCAGCAAAGAAGTGGCAGAGTTGGAAATTGAACCTGGGTTGTCTGAGTCCCAGTCCAGTGTCTGTCCAGTAGAAGAAAAGAGGACCCAAGCCATCTTCTTGTCAGCAAAGAAGGAAGTGAGAAATATTGTAACTTTTTACTTGTGGGAGCTACTTGGATATTGCAGTGATGGGAGCCATATAAGTACCTAGGCAGGGAATGCCGGGAGCTGGCAGGGTCAAAAATAAAAGCATACTGAGGAGTTCACTCCTGTGATTTGGAGGTGTAATTTTTAATAAGCCAGAAGCAACAGTTGGTTCTTAAAAGTAAGGGGTGGCTTTTTATAGCATAACAACTATTGGGTCATAAAATATCTCCATCTTTAGCTTGCTTTTCTCTTGGATTATCAATGACAAGTAGTTTTCTATTCATTTTCTTTTCACAGTCACCTCTTTCCTTATTCTTGAGACAAACAAAATGGTGCTGTGAATAAGGCATCCTAAGATTCAAAGTCCCACTATTAGTTATGTGAAAGCCTCAGTCTGTTGTCTTTTAATACAGGTACCTTGGTTTTAATTGCTTTGTAAAGATGCAAAGTCCTCCCGGATGCTAGTCTCTGTAACTCCAAGCCTCCAGCTTGCGAAGAGTTTGCAGATTCCTGATGTGTGATCTTCTGCTCAGGCACTAGATGAATGCTAACGGAAATAAGCAGGAAGTTCTGAATGTACAGATGCTGCAGGCAGAATTAGATATTATGCATCAGGAAGTGCTGATTTTTCTGGTCTCTCCCAGTTGCCATATGGAGACTCAATACTATCCTCCGATTGAGGATCTGTTATAAACAGGAAGGTAATACTGAAATCTGGGCAAGGAGACAGTCTATCTTAAGCATTTCTAATTTATTATGATGTTATCTGGGTGTTACATACAGTAACAATGAATTTGCCCATGAGGGAGCTTATTCTTCATTCCTTGCTGCAGCTGGTGTTACTTGCTTCTCATTCCTCCCCTCCCCCATGAGAAATGATAGCTGTTCTTTAAACCTTATTACTGGGGAAGGGTGGAGAAAAAGGGGTGGGGGTGGGGGGGAATCTTGCTTCATGCTTTGAAAATAAACGGGCCTGGTCTCATTCTGGTCTGGTTAGGAGATGCAGTCAAAGGATCTCTGCAGAGGTTCACTCTGAGCAGATTCATCTGCAGCAGTATTCCTGTCAAGCCCAATTGTCTTGTGGTATGAAACTGTGAGGTGGCTCATCAGAAGAGAGGCTTTAGTCCAACAAAATCTTTACAGATTAGACACAGGGTCTTGATTGAAAGCATGGCATGGTTATAATTTCCTTCTAAGACCTAATTAAAAACATTGGCCTGATCAAAACCGCCCAATGCAGAGAGAGCCATATCTTAGGCTGCACCCTTTTGCTTAATTGATCTTGTATATGAATCTGCTATAGCTGTGGAACATCTGCTATAGGTAGCTGTGGAACATCTGGTACTATTGAGTAAATTGACTTGTGCTGAATGTTCTGGCTACAGCACCTCTACTGTGACAGTGCTCCAGGTACTAGACGTCCAAATGTTCTGTTGATTTTTAATATCATGTTCATGGGTGACAGCAGCAAAAATGATGTGGCTGAAGGCCAGATATGAAAGGGTTATGGGTGGATGTGGCAAACAAACTGCTCCTAGAGGCCTGTTACTATATTGGACAAATCAAATGGTGTTTGCAACCCTCTTTGTCATTATTATGCTTCATGCTTTTTAGGTTCTTCTGGTCTCCAGAGTGCTTTTTAGATATTTTCTGGCTTTCTTCCCACCCAACCTTGGGCTGCTGATTCCTTAGCGTTGGCTTCAGAATGTGCTTTATTCAAGTCCTGAGCACTCCAGAATTCTCTAGGAGTCTGTAGACTAAATGTAATCTGTTCTCCATCATGTAGAATGCTGCTGTGTCATGAATGAATTGAAAGTGCCTGTGACACACACTCAGCAGCTGTTTCTGAAAACATAAGATCCTCAGAAAATTAGGATTTCTTTTCAGAATACTGATAGAGCTTAGTGTGCATTACTGATTTACTGCAGGGTCTCATTTTTAAAAATTACCCCCCAAAAGTTAAAAATGATTTCTTTATTTCTCCAACTCAGAGGGCTTTTTTAATTGGTGCTAACAACTTGCATATCAGGTTTGAAGCTAATGTAGTTGAATGGCCAGTTCCTACCACTCCCACAAAAACAGTCTGCATTCTTTTTCATTCTTCCTCTAGATGAAGCAGTGGGTATGTGGAGAAGGAGAAGCTTTGAATCGCGTGTACTGCCCCAAAGAATGAGTTTAGTTAATCTCTGGAAAAATGATGTATTCATTTTTAAATAATGCAGCGGTGCTTTTTTTAAAGCAGAGTGGGGCATATCATCATGTTAACTAACAGGATGCTGTAACAAATACGGCCAGACCTTTATAGCATTACTAATTATCATTCCTGTTATGATGATTGTGGGATAGAGTGACTAGTATCTGCCAAAGCACGTTATTTTTCTTATGTCTTTGTTTAAGGTCTAAAACTGTTTCCTAATAGTTCTGCTGTAATATGTACTACAGTATTGTACTACAGTATTGTCTGATAGAGCATGGTAGCTTTCTGAAAACTTGCCTGGGATAGCAGGTTGCTCTCTGCTGTTTTTGAATACATGTCCAATGTCTTCAATGTGGCCTTGTTGAACAGCAGGCCAAATGACTGCCCTGTTACAGATATGCTATACCTCTGGGGCAGGAAAAGAGTTGATGGCTACTTGCTAATCTAAGCAGTGAATTGAGGTTAGGAGCTTTGGTTTACTCTCCAGAAAAATGTCCAGAACACATTCGGCAGAGGCATAAGCAACTAGCCTACTTGTTCAGTTCAGGCCTCTAACCTACGTGTGCCTTTAAGGGACAGCTGAGATCTTGCCAACAGCTTGCTGGTAGCGTATACCATTAAACGCAAGCGTCTGGGTCTTGTGCATTGTGTTCTAAGCTATTCAAGTCTGAGCTGTCTCTAGCATGCCTAAGAAGAAGGTCGCTTGGTGGCTTCTCATTGAATGTTGCTACCAAACTGCATGTCTCCATTCATCTCTCTAAAAGGACATCAGGAGGCTTAGGCCTCTCTCTCTGCTTGATTAACGTTAGCTCTTGATAAGGCACTTTATACTCTAGTGGATCCTTGATTGCTTTCTAGAAGAACTGTCAAACCTTTTCCTCCAGCTTGTGTATGAGAAAGTGACTCTTGCATTTCAAGATATTTTAGCTGTGGTTGGAGCTTTGCAGTATTTACTGTCATAGCAACAGAATGTCAGCGTGATTACAAAGCCCCCAGCCCCCATTGGCCTGGAGCAGCGATCTGCGGTCAGTGGGAGCCGGAGCCGCAATCGGCCGGACCTGTGGATGGGGCAGGTAAACACACCAGCCCGGCCCGCCAGGAGCTTTCCCTACACAAGCGGCAACCCCTGTTTGAGAAACCCTTGTCTATCTTTAGTAATGTTCAGGGGCTGAAGACTGCAGCCTTCTCTGTCCTGTGATGTTCTTCTTGGGCGGCTAACTACTCTGTTCCTTATTTTTCATTTGTTTCACCAGATAATTTTTGCTCCCTCCATCCACTCAGAGCCTCCTCATAAATCTGAGTCCTGATTTTGGGTGACCTGAATTGAATGTGAAAAATCCTCTACTAATGAGTGGGTAGCTTTCCCTTGCTAGAGTTGGTAGCTAAGCCACCAATTTCTGCAGAATATAAACTTTCATCTAATTAAATTATAACTAGCCCTAATGGCTGTGAGTTAACCTCTGGTATAATTACTCTGTTGTAGTTTTACTGGCATACCTCCCAGTGTAGACGTTGTTATTCCAGAATTAGTGCTTCTTTCTGGTTTAGTTTAAGTTGCTAAGAATGTTCACGCAGGGATTTATGTTGGTATACCTCGTGCTCCGCTAATACAAATAACGATAACATGCTATAAATGATATGTTAGGCTGGTATAAGTGTACAGATAACCTTTTCTGTTTAGACAAGCCCTGAGTACGAAGAGAGTTGGTTCTGCCAAGTAGAGGCACTGGAGCCACAAGCAGCAGCCGTGTGAAATCAGGACGTCTGATCAGTTTTTCTGCTGCTATTTAGAAATCTGTGGGCAACTGTGATGCTGTCAAGAATTGTCCATTTCACACTAGTGCTGCTGCGTGGAGCTACAGAATTTGGCACAGCAGTTACTCACGGGGTACTGGGGGAGAGGAGTGGAAACTACCCCCCCCCCCCATGTGTGCAGCAGCCGTTCAGACACCTGATATCTGGAGAATGATATGAAAGATGATGCCCCCAAGTAGAGCCCAGGCCAAAATCCAAATGCCCTCCCCAGTAGGTGTTTGGGGTGGGGTGAAAGCTGGGCTACTCGGCAAAGTCTTGTCCTAAGACCTCCTTGCTGGAGCCCCCACCTTCTTCATTTTACATTTCTGCCTCTGGGCTAGTAGGTTGAGTCCTCCGGCTGTTAGGTGTCTGGTAAATCTTCAAGCCCCGTGCATCTTGCGGAGGGTCTCTGCCTTGCTCTGGAAGGGTGAAGGGCTAGCATGAATTGTGTGCTTGTGTCATGAGCACTTCCTCTAGCTTACATGCAAAAGGCACAGAACAGGGCTGGCTTTGTTTGGTCCCTTGCTTTCAGAGCAGGGATTTAGATTCTTGTTGATTTGGTGGCTTTGGGAGCATCTAATGAAGAGATTAGGTGACATTCAGCATTTAAACAAGGATAAACAGGGGTGAGAGAGTATCCACGTTCAGAGTCCTGGTAGAAGACACCCTCTTGTCACAGAGGAGCCCTCCTAGCATGGGGTGACTCGCATTAGACTTTGCATTGTGGTCTCCTGCTCACCAGATCAAGAGCTAGCTATAGCACTCTTACTTCCTGGGGGGAGGGGGACGTTACCTTGTGTGTTCAACAGCCACAACTTCCAGCTACTTAAGAACTGATGGATTCAGAAGGGAGCTCATTCGCTTCTCCTCCAGGAGGAGATGGGATTTAACATGGCCGTCAGAGTAATGAAGGTATACAATCTTCACTGCAGTTAACGCAGGTCATTGCTTCCTGGTTTGGCTTGGCTCAGGTGTAAGCAGCTGTAGTCGAGTGTGTCCACTCTACTGCATCCACACTAGGACTTCTGGGGGTATATCCCATGGTTCTTAGCGCTGCAGTAAGCTGAGCTGCTCTGACTCCTTCCCAGTGAATTGTGGGAGAACTTGACTGTCCTTTTGAGCACCCAGGGAGCGGGGGAGGTGGAATAATGGGTGGCATTAGCAGGACTTACCAACCCTAGTGTAAGCAATGCTTGGGCTTCAGCCTAGATCACAGAATGTGCTGGCTAGGCAGCCCCACCGTGCTCAGGTGAGAGGTCTGTGTGTGTGGCTGGGCGCTGGGTAGGGGCAACATCCAGGAAGGCGCCCGAGTTAACTTGACAGCAAAGATATCGCCCTAAAGGGATGCTGGCAAAGAGATTGCCATGCTTACAATTGAAATAATATTCTTCCGCTATTTTATCCAAGGCTAGCAGCTCATGAAGAGTGAGTCTCCTCCTGTACGCTCCGTCTGCTGCATAGTTGTTAGCACATGAGATGCTCTGGTCACATGAAGTGTCCTTCCTCTCACAAGGCATGTAAGTCAGGAAATTACTGTAAAGAATTGGCGATGTCCGCATCACATGGAGGTCCCCAAAGGGATGCATTGTAATCAGGGAAATGACCTGTGTTCTGTTGGCAGGTAGGAGAAATTAGCACTCTGTGTCTTTCTGATGGGATTAAAACTACGACAACAGTCCTGTGACTGTTTTGCATCTCTGCTACAATAAATCCTATTATAAATGTTCTCTGCTGACTAACACTTGGTGCTTGGCTTGCTGGGACTGTTTGAAAAAGTACTTCAGCTCATTATGGAAATCAAAGTATTGTTTCCAGTCCTTGGCTCAGAAAATGGTTACACAATTAGGGCTTGCACAGTTGACTTAGCTCAGTGTACCACTGTACTGTTTTGCTTTTCACGAGTCTCAAGACTTTCCTTTGTGTAGGACACCTGTAAAGAATGCTGTTTAACTCTTATTTGCCCACACCTCTGCTAATGGAGAATGACTAAGGGCTTGTCTACACTGGCAATTTATAGCGCTTCAACTTCCTTGCTCAGGGATGTGAAAAAACACCCCCCGGAGTGCAGGAAGTTTCAGCGCTGTAAAGCCCAGTGTAGACAGTGTACTAGCACTGGGAGCTACACCCCTTGTGGAGGTGGGTTTTTTAGAGCGCTGGGAGAGCTCTCTCTCAGCACTGCACAGCAATCACACAAACCACGTTAAAGCGCTGCTGCGGCCAGTGTAGGCTAGCCCTTAGAGTGAGCGGTAGCAGGGCTGAGAGAGGCGTGAACACAAACAGTACAGCCCCAGCCTTGTGTGTACAAACAGCAATTTACAATACAACGTGCTCCTTTCTGTCTGCGTCAAATAAAGGCATTGCTTGAATTTCAAGAGAATTTTCCTGCAGTTCCTGGCGCCTGCTGAAATCTTTCCTTGTTTTTGCTTTGGTAGATTTGTTTAAAAGAAGGTTCTGACTATTTCCTCTTTGCATAATGTAATGAGTTTCTCTGCTCTTGTGTGGAATTCTCAAGTGTTTTCCTGGTTTTAAAAAAGAGTAATTGACTCTGTGCAGAGGATATACTCGGTACTGTGCTAGATACAGTGCTGTCCCTGCCCATAAGAGCTAATTATGGCCTGGTCTACACTACAGGGGAAATTCGATCTAAGCTACGCAATTTGAGTTATGTGAATAGCGTACCTCAAATCGGCGTAGCTTAGATCTACTTACCATGGGGTCCACACTACGAAACGTTGACGGGAGACGCTCTCCTATCGACTCCCCCTACTCTTCTTGATCCTGTGGAGTGCAGGATTCGACCGGAGAGTGATCTGCGATCAGTTTAGTGGGTCTTCACTAGACCCGCTAAATCGACTGCTGATGCATTGATCGCTGTTCGTGATCTCTACGCTTACCGGGGGAAGCCCTAACGGTTCAGAATGTACTGGGGGACTCAGAGGAAGGTCGTGACTTACGGCATCTCGTCTTCTGCCTCTGTCTCTCTCTCCTTCAGCATTTAAAAATTCTACCCCTGCTAATTGGAGTTGCAGCTAACAAGGGATGTGAAGGGTAACAAGAAGGGTTTCTACAGTTATGTTAGCAACAAGAAAAAGGTCAGGGAAAGTGTGGGCCCCTTACTGAATGGGGGAGGCAACCTAGTGACAGATGATGTGGAAAAAGCTGAAGTACTCAATGCTTTTCTTGCCTCAGTCTTCATAAACAAGGTCAGCTCCCAGACTGCTGCACTGGGCAGGAGATGAGCAGCCCTCAGTGGTGAAAGAACAGCTTCAGGACTATTTAGAAAAGCTGGACATACAGAAGTGTATAGGGCCGAATGCACTGCATCCGAGAGTGCTGAGGGAGTTGGCTGATGTGATTGCAGAGCCATTGGCCATTATCTCTGAAAACTCGTGGCGATCGGGAAGGTCCTGGATGATTGGAAAAAGGGAAATATAGTGCCTATCTTTAAAAAAGGGAAGAAGGAGAATCTGGGAGAACTACAGACCAGTCAGCCTCACCTCAGTCCCTGGAAAAATCATGGAGCAGGTTCTCATGGAATCCATTTTGAAACACTTGGAGGAGAGGAAGGTGATCAGGAACAGTCAACATGGATTCACCAAGGGCAAGTCATGTCTGACCAACCTGATTGCCTTCTATGGGGAGATAACTGGCTCTGTGGATATGGGGAAAGCAGTGGACATGATATATCTTGATTTTAGCAAAGCTTTTGATATGGTCTGCGACAGTATTCTTGCCAGCAAGTTTGTTTTTTTTTATTATTATTATTTTTATTGGAGATAGGTATATCTCCTCGAACTGGAAGGGACCCTGAAAAGTCATTGAGTCCAGCCCCCTGCCTTCACTATCAGGACCAAGTACTGATTTTTTTGCCCCAGATCCCTAAGTGGCCCCCTCAAGAATTGAACTCACAACTCTGGGTTTAGCAGGCCAATGCTCAAACCACTGAGCTATTGCTCCCCCCTAGTTAAAGTAGTATGGGCTGGATTAATGGACTATAAGGTGGATAGAAAGCTGGTTATATCGTTGGGCTCGACGGGTAGTGATCAATGGCTCCATAATTCTGCAGCATCACCTATACAGATATTTGCATTAAATATATATTGAGGTGGGAACAGCGATCCATGAAAACATACCTCTACCTAATATGAGTTACTGAGACTATTCTTTTTTTTTTTTTAATTCCCCTACATCCCCTGCTGATGTCTGATTATACCCCTGCCTGACAGTCATGTTCATCACTTAGACTGTAAGCATCTTGGGGCCGGGACCAGTCATATGCACTTTCTGTAATGTGTCCAGCACATATGATGCTTAGGGGTTGTGGGGTGTTTGTTTTATTTTTATTTTGTGTGTGTAAACTATTATTTCAAAGCACAGTGAAGCTCTGAGTAATGGAGGGTCTAGTTTTTTTCCTGCATTCCCTCTTCTCCTCTAGCCTGGAACTGTGGAGCAGAACTTCTTCACAAGCACCTGGAATCTGGGTGTATTTGAAGAGCTTTCTCTTGCTGTCTCATCATCTAGGAATGGGGAGCATCACCAAACACTAAATTAGAGTTTGATAGAGGGAGGATCCCTCTTCACATATTTATAGAAGGTAGGGCTGATATCCCAAGCTGAAGCTGTGAGCTGGAGGCTCCAGCTCTGACTGACACCTGAGAGGAATGAGTGGGGCAAAGATCTGGTTTCTCAAATGAGGAACTTGTGCACTCTGTTCTGCATCATTGATTCTATTCATGGGAACTATGGACACACCTGAGCTTGAGGACACAAGCTGCAGGTGTCTAACTCCTAATGGCTGCCTTTTTTTCAGCGTTGACAAAAGGGGGACCTTGCCTTCTGTTCTAGAGAGTTTTTTAATGCCTTGTGTGCATGTATGCAGTGTTGATGTAGCCATGTCAGTCCCAGGATGTTAGAGAAACAAGGTGGGTGAGGTAATACCTTTTATTGGATCAGCTTCTGTTGGTGAGAGAGACAAACTTTCGAGATACATAGAGCTCTCCTTTAGGTCTGGGAAACTTAGGGCTAGCCTACACTAGAATTGCTCTATGCCGTGCGGCGGTAGCTGTGTTGGTGGGAGAGCTTCTCCGGCTGACATAGCGCTTTCCACACCGGCACTTAGGTTGGTGTAACTTACGTTGCTCGGGGTGGGGTAGCTATTTCACACCCCTGAGGGGTTGGCTACACTGGCACTTTACAACGCTGCAACTTTCTCGCTCAGGGGTGTGAAAAAACACACCCCGGAGCGCAGCAAGTTACAGTGTTGCAAAGCGCCAGTGTAAACACTGCACTCCCAGCGCTGTAAGCTAATCCCCCCGGGGAGGTGGAGTACGTGCAGCACTGGGAGAGCTCTCTCCCAGCGCTGCGGGCGCTGCGACCACACTCGCACTTCAAAGCACTGCCGCGGGAGTGCTCCCGCGGCAGCGCTGTGCAGCTCTCAGTGTAGCCATACCCTGAGTGACTTAAGTTATACTGAAGTAAGTGCTGGTGTGTAGGAGCCCTTGCTCCAGTGGTCACAGCTAAATACAAGGTGGAGCAGAGTGTTTAGCATAAGTACATTTCAAGGGACCATTCAAGGTGGAGTGGCCCATTACCACCCTTCCAGTCATGGAGAAGAAAGGAATGTGGAGCAGCTGAGGGGGGTTTCACTCCCCTAGTTGCTATTGGGGCATTTAGTGCACTGGCTGAGATACAGCATGTTATGATAGGCATGCGTAGGACCCATGGATCTTGAAAGGAATGTTGTGGACAGTGTTGATCATTGTAGCAGTCACGGGATGTCTGCAGGTTTTGTATCTGTTGCCCTGGCAGGGCCTGGTGCTGCTTTGCGTTTGTGTGCCCTGGTCTCTGGGGAGCTTGCTTCTGATGATGAGCTTGGAGAGGTTGGGGGTGGTTTGAAGGCCAGAAGAGGGGTTTCAGGAAAGACGTCTTTCAGGATCTCGTCTTTCAGGTCCCCATCAAGTGTGCGTTGTAATTGTTACCCCGTATGGGTTCCAGTGTGGGGTGATAGGTGACAACTAGGGGTGCGCGGTTGGAGGGGTTTTATTTCTGCTTTGAAGCAGATTCTCTCTGGGTATTTGGGATACTTGTTACATGATGCAATCTACTTCTCCGGTGGAGTGTCCTTGTTTGAAGGCAGTTGTGAGTGTGTTAAGGTGTGTATCCAGGACTTTCTCCTCAGAACATATGCTATAGCCAGGAACTCCAGATACCACAGATAACAGATTTCTTGGTGTGTTTGGGGTGGTGACTGGATCAATGAAGGTAGGGGTGATGATCCATGGGTTTATTGTTTATGGTTGTCTGTAGGGTTCCATTGTTGAAGCTGATCGTGGGGTCCAGAAAGTTGATGCAGGCGTGGGAGTGTTCCAGAGAGAGTTTGATGAATGGGTGGTGGTGGTTGAAGTAGTGGTGGAAATCTGGGAGGGAGTTTGTCGTCTGTCCAGAGGATGAAAATATTGTTGATATATCTCAGGTATTTCACTGGTTTTGTGGTGCATTTATCCAGAAATTCTTCTTCAAGGTGGCCCATGTTGCAGGGCATTTAAACACCATTCAGTAGGTACTTTCTTTACAATAGATTGGGGGGGAGGTGTGGGGGGGGGTAGAGAAGGAAGGTGGTTTGACTAGTGAGTGCTGCCCGGCTAAGCTGTCACTGACGGACATGCTGGAGACACTATTACTTTCCAGTCTGTTGCCTTTCTTCCCTTCTCCCCCACCAAAATAACCTCCCGGGACGCAGTGCTCGCTGCTGTGAGATCACACTCACAAGGGACTATCAGTGCTGTGTTACTCATGTTGAAGCAGAACTGGTAAGTTCTTTCCTGGTGAACCTGAGATGCAGATCATATTAAGTGGTAAACTTTCTGTGACGGGTTGGATCACAGAAACCCCCTTGGGAGCTGCCACCCGATGTGCCAAGACTACGTTTAGGCCTGGTCTACACTGGGGGTGGGGGGGTCGATCTAAGATACGCAATTTCAGCTACATGAATAGCGTAGCTGAAGTCGAAGTACCTTAGCTCGAATTACTTACCCGTCCTCACGGCGCGGGATCAACGTCCGCGGCTCCCCCATCGACTCCGCTACCGCCACTTGTTCCGGTGGCGTTCCGGAGTCGACGGGAGCGTGTTCGGGGTTCGATATATCGCGTCTAGATGAGACGCGATATCTCGAACTCCGAGAAATCGATGTACCCCTAGTCTTGTTTTCCCTGCCAGCTCAGGACTCCAGCACCCTGTTTTGCCAAGCCAGACACTCCTGTCTGCTCCAACAAAGACCCAGGGTCTGAATTACCTGCCCCAAAGCTGCAGGTTTACCTGAAAGCAGCTCACGGAAGTGTGCTTGTCTTTAGCACCCAGATGCCCAACTCCCAGAGGGGTCTAAACCCAAATAAACCCGTTTTACCCTGTATAAAGCTTATGGAGAGTAAACTCATAAATTGTTCACACTCTATAACACTGATAGAGAGATGCACAGCTGTTTGCTCCCCCAGGTATTAATACAGACTCTGAGTTAACTAATAAGTAAAAAGTGATTTTATTAAATACAGAAAGTAGGATCTAAGTGGTTCCAAGTAAGAACAAAGTAAGTTACCAAGCAAAATAAAATAAAATGTGCAAATCTATGTCTAATCAAACTGAATACAGATAAGATCCTCACCAGTTCCAGAATGTTCCCTTTTACAAGCTAATCTCCTTTTAGCCTGGGTCCAGCAATCAGTCACACCCGCTGGAGTTATTGTTCTTTGTTTCAGTTTCCTTTAAGTATCCTGGGGTGGTGGAGAGGCTCCTTCTTTAGCCAGCTGAAGACAAAATGGAGGGGTCTCCCAGGGGTTTAAATAGACTCTCTTGTGGGTGGAGACCCCCTCCTCACCCTGTGTAGAATCCAGTCACAAAATGGAGATTCGGAATCACATGGGCAAGTCACATGCCCATGACTCAGGACCTGCAGGCAGCAGTCATTGCCCACATGCTACCTTGAATGTCCTCAGGTAGACGTCTTATGTGGATTGGAGTCTTCCAAGCTCTTTTGTCTGTTAAATGCTTCTTAGCTGCGTACATTCCTTTCCAAAGAAGTGACCAAATGTTCTAACTAAGGCTACTTAGAAATCAAGCAATTATACAGCCAATGATCATAACTCTGAACACACAAATGGTGCCTGCGTACAACTAGTAGATAATAACCTTTACATAGATATGTTACATGGCATATGCAGCAAAACTCTATTCCAGTTATATCATATATACATTTATAAGCACCCCCCATAAAGCCTTATGGGATACACTGTCGCACTTACTTTTTGATGGCGCAAAAAGTGCCCAGACAAAGGGGAAACAAGGCCAAGTTAATAAGTACCAGCATTAAAAGCACAAGTACTAAGTTGCTTCCAACTCATCACTTCCATGTGTACATAGAGCAAATGGGGCTTGTTTGCCTTGGCGTGGCTCTGCTGGCTGGTTTATTTTAGCTGTAAATTGGATTTACAGGCACTTGTCAAATGCAGCTGCATCCTTTTGATGTATTCCAATCTTAAACTAAAATGTTTTCTCCTTAATCATTTGTCCTTTGTACAGAAGCAATCTGGTAGAATGTTATCTGGAATAGACTCTAACTATGGCCTAAGGGTTTCTGTCTGGGATCAGGATTCCCTGGGGCACCTATCGCAAATCTTTTTTTTTTTTTTTTAAACCAACAAGATACAAACATCACCAGTTGGGGGTGGTATTGTAACTATTTATAAACTACTCTTCATGCAATGATACAGTAAACCACTATCACTAAAGTGGGCTGAAAGAGTAGGGTGCTACCCAGGGGTACAGAACGCCTGGGTTCAGTTCCCAGAGCCACCACAGATGTCCTGTGCGACGGTGTGAAAGCCCCATCCCTTCTGTGTGCCTCAGTTCCCCACCTGTAAAATGGAGACACTGGTACTGCCCTGCCTCACCGACGTGTTGTGCTAACTGTGTTCAAGTTGGAAAGTTGCTCAGGTGCTGTGGTGATGGAGTGTTTAGGAGTATCTAAAACAGGGTAGGCAACCTGTGGCACGCGAGCTGATTTTCAGTGGCACTCACACTGCTTGGGTCCTGGCCACCGGTCCAGGGGCCTCTGCATTTTAATTTAAATTTAAATGAAGCTTCTTAAACATTTAAAAAACCTTACTTACTTTACATACAATAATAATTTAGTTATATATTATAGACTTATAGAAAGAGACCTTCTAAAAAGGTTAAAATGTATTACTGGCACGCAAAACTGTAAATTAGTGAATAAATGAAGACTAGGCACATCACTTCTGAAAGGTTGAGGACCCCTGATCTAAAATAAGCTAGATGAGCACTACCCCTGCTTTACAGACGGGGACCTGTGGCACAGAAACTGACTAACTTGTCCCAGGTTATGCAGCCAGCCCTTGGCAGTAATGGAAGTAAAACCCTGGTGGTCAGTGCATGTGACTGACAATAGTACATCAAGCGGATGCTCTAGCATTACAACTTTGAATAAACATCCTATCCTATATTTCAGTCTTCATTTGTTTATTACTGTCCTCCTTGTCTGCTCTTAGCTCCTTTTCTGAAATGAGCTCGTCTATTCAGCCACTAAGCCCTTCTACCCAGGTACTCTCATTATACAGACTTTTGCCCAACTAGAAATGACTTGATGTGGGATCCTTTAGCTTTGGTGCTTTGCACTAAAACTGCCTGTATTTTCCTTTAGCATCAGGAATCTGGTCTCTGAACACGCAATCTGGAAACATACTCTGTCAAAGAAACTGCATCTTCTAAAAATTGGTTAAAAAAGCCCAAACAGGTAACAAACAGCCCAGTTTTCAAAGACAGTCTCTGATATTGGGTGTCCAACTTCAGACATTTAGGGTCTGATCTCAGGGGATACTAAGCACCACAGCTCCATTTGAAGCAACAGGGAACTGCAGATATTTACCACCTTTGAAAACCAGCCTATAATTTGGCACTACTAAAACACAGCTGCTTGTAAACTTATTTTAACCCAGGTGCTAAAATAATGTAACTGTTTTAATCTCCACTTTGTAACAAGGTTCCATTGGGGCTTCTTTACTAACATTTATAATGCTCTGCCTCCACTAATACATGTCCGACATGCAATTATGGAGGTACACTTCTATGAAAGAGTTAATGCCTTCAAGTACAGACTTCAGTCTCCAGTTCCTGTTCGGAGGAGAAGGAAATATACTAAACTTTGTGAATTTATCTCAAATGGGTTTTGAGAATGAACTGGTGACCAGTAGTAAGTGGAAAATTGTTTCTCTGAGGCACCATTGTTTTACCTCTGAATGCTGGTTTTCTCCTTCAGTGAGAAGTGGCACAGAGCAGTGTTGCGAATATACTGTGTTCTAAGGAAAAGTTCAGTTTGTTCTTGTTGAGAGAAAGTTGGCTTTGAGGTGAGGATTTTTTTCATAAGTAAAGATATTAACGGTACCACTAACCTTCTCCCGGTGGTGCAGGTTTGTGAAGTTAGGGGACATAATATTAAGATTAGATGTAAATAGGGAAGGAATAGCTTGGGCAGAACTACTTCACTTTATTGGCAATATAATCACTAGTCTTGTGATTATCAGAATACATTATCTGAGGCCTGGTTTACACTGCACGGTTAGGTTGACATAAGGCAGCTTATGGTGGCCTAACTATGTCAGTGCACGCACTATAGCCTTGCTCCCACATACGTAAGTGCCCTACTCCACTGACCTAAATCCACCTCCCCCAGAGGTGCAGGGTTTATGTGGGTGTAGTTCGGGGGATGCAGTGTCTGTGTAGACCCTGCATTCCTTACATCTGCTGTTGGCAGTCTTGTCAATGCTGGAGCCATGACATCGACAAGAAAGTCTGGCTCCCCACCTAGGCTGCTGCTGGGTGTCCCTGCAAGCCAGGCTGCCCCGTGGGATCCCAGCTCCATGCTCCCCAGTGGGAGCCCCGCTGCACTGAGGCTCCTGTTTAAAAACGCACACACACGCACACATAAGGTACAGCCCAGTTTTCAAAGACAGTCTCTAATTCTGGGTGTCCAACTTCAGACACTTAGGGTCTGATCTCTGGGGATACTAAGCACCACAGCTCCATTTGAAGCAATGGGAAACTGCAGATGCTTACCACCTTTGAAAACCAGGCTCCTTCCCTCCCCCCTGTTCCCAGCGGGGAGCCCCTTGTGCTGCCCCTCTTCATTTGGTGGAAGCGCTCTGGTGAGGACGTGCACCACCAACAGAATGAGGCTAGTGTGGATATAAGTCACTGCCATAATTACTGTGGTGGCTGTAAATTGACCTAGCATAGGTTGATTTAAGGTGGTAGTGTAGACGTGCCCTGAGAGTGACTTGTTACTGAATTCCTTCAGAGCAGCATTGGTTTTCTAGACATGGAAGCCATCTGTAGAATCTGGACTATAAATCTCTATTTTCCTGCTTAAATACATAATCAGCTCCTCTGGAGATGTCCCTGTTGTGTGATGAAATGAAGTTTTAGTGCTGTTTGAGCCCTTCACTTCTCATTGTGAGCTAAAACCAGCAGTCAGTCAGGAATCCTCCTTCTGTACAGAGCTTGTTCTTGGCTGCTGAAACGCTGTCCATTGTCCTGTTGGCATGTGGTAAGTCAGTGAATGTGGGTTAGAGCATTTCACAAAAGGAAAAACACATCATCACTTGGGGAAGTGGTTCAACTTTTGCTCAGGTGGTTGTGAGCTGAGTTTACTCCTGGGATTTTCAGAAATTTAGTTGTCTTCCTGTGTCAGGTGGGAAGAATAACTTCTGATGCTGTTTTAACATAAGTAGCCCAGATGGGGTAAACTTTTTAAAACAACTTGAGGCCAATAATTCTTTTGACTTTTATTGCGCAAGTAATGACTGTTGATAGGTACTACAAAAAATTTAAATGCACACTGACTTGCCTTGAAATGATTGAATTCTTCATCTTTAAAAACTTCTCACTTCCTCTCTGAAGAAACTTTAAAATTGTCGGCTACCAATAAAAGTGTTGATTTTAAGAAGTGTGCATTACCTTGAAACTGGCCCAGTGGTTCCTAGTTCATTTGGTGGTATAGTCTGCGTCTGTACAGTCCAATTTAGGTTGTAAGCCCTTCTGGAAGGTATAGTCTTCCTCGGTATTGCAAGTGATCTCCTTGCAGGCATTACTGTATGTTGTAGAAGTCTCACTTAAGCTAAATTGATAGCAGATACTCTTAAACTGATTTTACGACTGTCCAACCAAGGGAGTTGCACCAGTTTCAGTGGGTTTCTAAATTGATTTAGTTTAATCAGTACAGTGTTTGTTTGTGTCTAGACGAGGGCTTAATGTATTTGTCTCATTCCTGCTCAGAGTAATGGCCTGATCACCAGAGATCCTCACTGGCACATCCAGCAGGCCTGCAAAACTGATCCAAGTAGTAAAAAGCTCTTATCCCAGGGCTTGGATACTACAGTATTTAGAAATCCTAAAATAGATTCCTTGCCTTCCCAGCCACCACTGTCCTATAAGAATCTGTTGTATGCATGGGCAGGTGTACCTGATTTGCAAACTATTAACCCTATCTTGTGAAATCTGGTTTGAAAAAAAGAAATTGTACCTACCGAGTTGTCCACAACATTTGCACTAACTTGTTGAGGATTGGGGCAAGATTTTTTTTTTTTCCTCTTCAAAAGGGTATTAACTTGGCAGAGCAAGCCGTGGTAAGTCCGCAGGTGGTGGCAGCCATACCACAATTAAATGCTGCAAGCACTCTGCTTTGTCCTGAATGGACAGACTCACTCTTGAAATTTTTTCTTCTTGTGATAGAGAGAGAGAGACCACTCCAGAGTCTCTTTTTTAGGCTCTCTACTGTAGCATTTTTGGGAAATCTACCAACAGTGGGAGCACTAGTGTAGAAACAGGCACAGGTACTTTCTACCAAGGAGTTGTGTAAAATTGCTTTGAGTAGGGTTAGAGGACAGTGCTGTGTCTCCGCTATCTCTACCACCAGTAGGGCTGTGCTGGGGGTAGATATGCCCCCAAATGCTAAAGTATCAAAGGCCCTATTGTTCTATTCATGTTTGGTTTGCTGCTGGAAGAAAAGTGAAATGGTTGTAAGTTTCACCATGGTGTGTGCAATGTGCACATTGCCCTGGAGTGTCAAGGAGAGACCGACTCAGAATGGGCGGTTTTAATATGAAAAGCGATTCTGTAAAAATGTCACTGAATTGCATTTTTGTTCTGATGGTGGGGGGGGGAGAGAATCAAATTTGTATAACTGCTGATCCTGGAAACACAGCATGGGATCTTAGAGTCCCACTGGCTCTTCCTTTTCATGAATACCTGTAATAAAAACAGCAAAGATTCCTGTGGCACCTTACAGACTAACAGACGTATTGGAGCATGAGCTTTTGTGGGTGAATACCCACTTCGTCGGATGCATGTGTTCACCCACGAAAGCTCATGCTTCAATATGTCTGTTAGTCTATAAGGTGCCACAGGACTCTTAGTCTGAATCTGTAAAAGCAGCTAACACGGCTACCCCTCTGATACTGCAATAAAAGGTGGCTGGGCCAAATTATGTTCTCATTGACACCTTTGCAGCTCCTCTGCCTTTTGTGGGTTTGCACAGGGGTAACGGATTGGAACTTAGTCAATTCTGATGCACAAGAAGAAGCTGAATTATATTCCTTCTCTTAGCTGTGTTGGGTCTGCAGGATTAACAGGAGTATAAAGCAGTGAAAACTTTAATTGCTAAGATCAATCAAGATGATGGAATATATGCAGGAAGCAAACCTGTTCAATCAAACATTGAGTTTTAGCTTTGAACTCCACTTGAAAGTAGTAGTTTCCCAATCCCCTTTTAGTTCCATGTAGACTTTCAAAGATAATGTTGTTCCTGTAAATTGGATCAGTGGTTCTCAATCAGGGGTATGTGTACTCTATGGGTATGCAGAGGTCTTCCAGGGGTACATCAACTCATCTAGATATTTTACAACAGGCTACACAAAAAGCACTAGCGAAGTCAGTACAAACTGAAATTTCATGCAGAAGATGATTTGTTTGTTGAAATGTAAATACAACATTTATATTGCAATTGATTTATTTTATAATTCTATGGTAAAAATGAGAAAGTCAGCAATTTTTAGTAGTAGTGTGCTGTGACACTTTTTGTGTCTGATTTTGTAAGCAAATAGTTTTGAAGTGAGGTGAAACTTGGAGTCCACAAGACAAATCAGCCTCCTGAAAGATGTACAGTAGTCTGGAAAGGTTGAGAGCCACTGTGTTAGTTTATTAGTGAAGCTACTATAACTCAAGAGTACAAGTGTATGAATTGTGGAACAGGAGTGAGTTGGTGCTTTTACCAAAGCGAGGCCTTTCCCCCGTTTCTTAATGTAAGAACAATCTGTAGTCTGTAAAACTGTCTTTGCTCTAGTATATGAAATATGTATTTCTGTGCAGGTAGAACTAGGGTCAGCTAGTTTGTGACATTATAGTTCTATGCCACTTGTGTGGCAACAATTATAAATAAGAAATGAGAGTTTTCTGATGTAGTTACCCATCACTCACTTGCCCTGCCCTTGAAAGACGCTGGTGAACCATTGTCGTAACTGGTGCTACCCATAATCTGCAGAGCGGTACTTTGAAAGAGCAGGACTCTGAAGAGTGTAATTACATTTGTTGTGTATTTATTTTTTTGCACATGGGCCCGGTGGTGTTGGAGGTCCTGCTAACTTGCATCAAGAAGCAGCAGGAGTGAAGTGACAGAATAGCAAGATTTTTAACAAAAGAAGAAGCTGGAATCTGAATCTTTTGGGCCTTAACAATTCTAAGAAAAAAATGGTGCTGGGTTTAAACCTGCCACTCTGCATTTGCTTCACTGGTTATCAGGAGACACTGGAGCCAAGGAAGGCGATGCTTGAGACAGGCTCCCCAGATTACCTAATTGGATTACGTTTGTCAGTTAAGACTTGCGTGCTAAACTGTAAGGCGAAACGGTCTACTCTGGGACTGCAAAAGAAACAGGGTTTAAATCTATGTGCCAGAAGAGCACGCTGTGTACGGTAGCTGTGTTCCAGATGTACCCTCCCAAGGGCTCGCTTTCACTCAGAGTAGCTTGCAGCATGGAGTTAAGGTTACTTGTAAACCATGAATTGAGAAGTCTGCTCCCTAGAGATCCATCCCACCTTATGAATGGGGATAGCCCTTAAGTCTTCATGCTGATGGAGATGTAAATTTACCAGAGTGATAGCTCAGTGCTTGGAAATGTGATTTCCAAAAAGCAACTTTACACACGCAGCCTGCCCAGGAGGCCTGATGATGTGAGTTCTTCCAGGCAAGAAAGATGGGACGAGGGCTCCTTCAAGCCATGGCTTCTCACTCAGCTAGACAATTGTGTGCAGGTCGTTTGCCTGGATCATCTGGGTATGTCTCACTTAATCAGTTCCCTGCCATTGCCAGGGCCTTGGGCATTGCTGCACCTTGGTCCCTCCTATTATCTGCCTGTGGCACATAATAATTTAGCCCCCTCTAGGCTATAATATTTCGGTCGAACTTTGCTTGTTGGGTTTAGTGTGCAGGTGCTGGGTGCATTAGTGGCCTGTGATCTAGGGGAGGTCAGGCGAGATGAACTGTGGGTCCCTTCTGACCTTAAATTCTATGACTCTAAGTAGCTTATCACATATGTTAGGGAGGTTGTGCAACCTGCCCATGAGTTCTCCTCTGCATTGCTGTACATTTTCCCACAGTGAGGAGAAGGAAGTCCTGTGGCAAAACACAGGCCTGCAATCCAGGAGTTCTGGGTTCTGTTCCCAGCTTGCAAACTAACTTCCTGCATGACTTAGGGCAGGTTTGCTTATCACTGCTAGTTTCCTTGTCTGGAAAATGGAGATAATACTTGCCCCACCACTAGGGCTTTGAGATTTCATTGAAGCTTATAAAGCATGTTGGGATCCTTTGGCTAAAAGGTGGCAGAGAAGTGTTTATAGATCAAGCTGTCTAGAAAAAAAATTTCTATCTAGGGTGCTTCTTTTTGTCCCAAAGTGTTTAGTTGCTTTCTAATTCCAAGTGGTTATGGGGATAATGAGATTGTTTGAATCTCTGTCCTTTCCCCTCTGTCCCTTGCCATTAGTTTAAATCTCATTATCTCTTAAACCACTTGGAATTCGGTGCTTTAAAATTGCGGTAAGTTGGGTGCTGAAATTCCTAGTGGAATAAGGAGATGAAGTTTAAGATTCTAATGCTGTGGCACAGCTTCACCAATTGTCTGGGGTGGTTGATTGTTATGGGCTTGGTGAAGTAAATACAGTATATCAGTTTGTCAAAAGCCACACCTGTGTCCATTACAGAATGCAGAATAATCTGTCGTTGAGGTGTGCAGCAACCACATTAAAGAAAAAAAATTAGAAAGTGGGTTATCAAAATCTCCAAATAAAGGACTGGAGTCAGCTCTTATTTTAACACTCTTTTCATAGAAATAAATGATAATAGTTAAACAAGGTAGATGGATTTTCTCCCGCCCGTTTGAGAAGGATCGGTTTCCAGTCTAATATTAAGGCCCTTTCTGCCTTCTCAGCTTCCTGTGCTGTTAATCCTGGGATTTGCTCTGTCTCTTACAAGAGGCTTACGCAGGTTTGGTTTGCGTCTCTTGCCACAAACTACCTTATTTGGGTGCACAAGCACGTTATCCCGAAACGAGTTTGCCTGGGCGTGCCAGCATCTAATGAGAGAGAATAATTCTGTTAGTTTTAGCTGGCACTTGCAGGCCGTGGCATGACTTTACATTAACATGTGCTCTGACAAATTCTACAGCTTTTCATAGACAGGTTAGTGTAAGACTTGGCGTGGGTTGTCTGAGTCTCCTCACTGTGCAGAGTGCTGTGAGCAGGGACGAGACTGTATTATTTCGAAGCCGTACCTGACACTTTGGTGTCTTGTCTCTGCCTCAGTTACTTCTAGTGATTCCCTGTCATCTTCTTGTCCTTCATAACTGCCTCTTCTGTGTTCCTATGCTGTGTATTCCACAAGGAAAGAACATTTTAATCAGGGGGTGAAAATAAACATCTCCTGGTCAATAACTTCATAAAATCATAGAACTTAAGATCAGAAGGGACCATTATGATCATCTAGTCTGACCTCCTGCACAATGCAGGCCACAAAAGCTGACCCACCCACTCCTGAAATAATTCTCTCCCTTGACTCAGCTGTTGAAGTCCCCAAATCCTGATTTAAAGACTTCAAGTAGCAGATAATCCTCCAGCAAGCAACCCTTGCCTCATGCTGCGGAGGAAGGCGAAAAACCTCCAGGGCCACTGCCAATCTACCCTGGAGGAAAATTCCTTCCCGACCCCAAATATGGCGATCAGCTGAACCCCGAGCATGCGGGCAAGACTCTCCAGCCAGACACTCAGGAAAAAGACTTTCAATATCCCAACATTGACCCTCGGTACTAATTACCAGTGGTTGCACGTTATTGACCTATTGACTAAATCACGTTCTCCTATCAAACCATTCCCTCCATAAACTTATCAAGCTTAATCTTAAAGCCAGAGAGATCCTTCGCCCCCACTGTTTCCCTCGGTAGGCTGTTCCAGAATTTCACTCCCCTGATGGTTAGAAACCTTCGTCTAATTTCAAGCCTAAACTTCCCGACTGCCAATTTATATCCATTTGTTCTCGTGTCCACATTGGTACTGAGCTGAAATAATTCCTCTCCCTCCCTGGTATTTATCCCTCTGATATATTTAAAGAGAGCAATCATATCTCCTCTCAACCTTCTTTTGGTTAAGGAAAACAAACCGAGCTCCTCAAGTCTCCTTTCA
>ML129424.1:25802-49627 GCA_003846335.1 Cuora mccordi | reverse complement strand
GATAGATAGATAGATAGATAGATAGATAGATAGATAGATAGATAGATAGATAGATAGATAGATAGATAGATAGATAGTGATCATGGTGTAATGAGCATCCCTTTTATTTAGAGGGCTGTGTATAGTTACACTTGGTTATCACAAAGACCACAATATATTAATGGCTCTTTCACCTGCTCTCCCCCCAAAAAACTCTCCATTCCTTCTTGGTCTTAAGGATTCCTGTCTTGTGTTCGGTTGCCACAGCCCTTTGGTGACAGACCACACAGGCAGAAAACATCTCTGTCCATGCCTTTGACTAACACCTGGAGAGGGGGTTGAATGTGCAGAAACTCCCTACACTTCAGCACCTCTTCTAGGAGGTTGATGATTTCTCATCTATGAGGCTGCCACCATCATAGCTATATGCATGGTGTTACCCTTCTTGGACCAAGGAATTGGGTGGACTCTGAAGTCCAGTTCTCGCAGTCGTACACTCTGGACAATGACCAGGCCACTCTGAGCACCTGAAGCATGATGGAGCCAACAAGCACATATGGGGGCAGCAGGATGCAGGCCATTTTTTCCACTGTCCCTATAAAAGTACCTCCTCCAGAGTTTGGGATTGCCAGGAGCCAATCACGTCAGATTCAGGGATTGTCCCGTTACTCAGACTTGGTCCTCTGGGGTCACTGAGAGGCTCAGTATGTCAGGGCAGTCTGGAAGGGTCACAGATAGTTAGTACAAATATACTGTGATGGGTTGGATCACAGAAACCCCCTTTGGGACTGCCACCAGGATTATCTAGCTATTTGGACTCTCTCCTCAGACCCTACACTACCAGTACTCCTAGCTATCTTTGAGACACCACTGACTGCCTGAGGAAACTACAATCCATTGGTGACCTTCCTGAAAACACCATCCTGGCCACCATGGATATAGAAGCACTTTACACCAATATTTCACATGAGGATGGACTATAAATTGTCAGCTGCGAGCAGCGGCACAGGAGCCAGCAAACAGGGCTGCTAACAGGGGAGTTTGAGTGGGAGTTCCCATTGGAGGAGCACAGGCCCGGAGGGGCAGACTGCTGAAGGGGCAGCCGAGCCCGGATTGGCTGAGCCCTGATTAGGGGGTAGAGCTAGGCTAGGCGGGGCCTATAAAAGCGGCTGCCCAGCCAGGCAGCGGCACAGGAGCCAGCGAACAGGGCTGCTAACAGGGGAGTTTGAGTGGGAGTTCGCAGGGGGAGGCGGAAGGGGGCGGCGCGGTGTCCCCTGTGTACACCAGGTAAGAACACCAAGCAAGGCTGGGACAGCAGCAGCCATGAGCCCAGCAGCGGATGATACACCGAGGATGAGAGCATGCAGCAGCTGTGGTATGTACATCGTCCTAGCGGGGGACCCAGAACAGTACTATGTATGCATGAAGTGCCGCCTAATAGAGCTGCTGGAGGAAAAGATCCAGGGTCTAGAGCTGCAGGTGGAAACCCTGATAGAGAATAGAAGGGGGTTTGAGCAGCTGATGGAGCAATGGCAAGCAGTGACCGAAGGGGAACGCCCAGGAGTACAGGAGGAAGCAGGGGCTAAGGCCAGTGAGGGGGCACAGCCAGATGGGGAAGATGGGCGGTGGAAGCATGTGACCATGAGAAGCAGGCAGAGAAAAAGGAGAGCCAGTGAGGGGGAAATAGAGCTAAGGAACAGGTTACAAGTTCTGGAGAATGAGGAAGGGGTAAAGCAGATGGTAGCTGACGGTGGGAGGCCAAGGAAAAAGAGAAGGAAAGATAGTCCGATAGAAAGAGGGGAGGAATCTATGGAGGCAACACCAAGTTTGGGCCCTGGGAGGATACAGGATGGCTTAAGGGAAAACAAAAGGAATGGAAAGAGCTTGCAACCACGGGGGACGGAGGATAGGTTACAGGGCCGCCCTGTCCCCAGGCAAAGGCAGGTCTATGTGATTGGGGATTCTATACTGAGAAGGGTGGACAGGCCTGTGACCAGGGCCGATCCGGAGAACAGAAGGGTGTGCTGTCTACCGGGTGCTAAAATACGGGATGTGGACCTGAGGTTGAAAAGGATCCTAAGAGGAGCAGGTAAGAACCCTTTGATCATCCTTCATGTAGGAACGAATGACACGGCTAGATTCTCGCTAGAGAGAATAAAGGGAGACTATGCCAGGTTGGGTAAGACGCTCAAGGAAATTGAGGCCCAGGTGATCTTCAGTGGGATCCTACCTGTTCCTAGGGAAGGGCGCCAAAGGGGTGAGAGTATCGTGACGATTAATAGTTGGCTGAGGGAGTGGTGTTACAAGGAGGGCTTTGGGATTTATGGGCATTGGGAGGCTTTTGGGGACAGACAACTGTTCTCACGGGATGGGCTCCACCTAAGTAGGGAAGGAAGTAGACTTCTAGGAGGGAGGCTGGCTCATCTCATTAAAAGAGCTTTAAACTAGACACTGGGGGGAGACGGTTGGGAGAGGTCCTTGTGCTCTCCACGCCAAATTTAAACATTGGGAGTGAGAACAACAAGATAACAACAGATATAGCCAGAGGGGGACGGTCAGGTGTAAGGAAGAGAGGGGGGACAGATCATAGATAGACAGGTCATACTGGTAGTACTGTGTCCCTGCCGAGTTGGGTGAAAAGGGTGAGAGGAGCCAAGCAGCAAAAATTAGGATGCTTGTTCACAAATGCGAGAAGCTTAGGTAACAAAATGGAGGAACTGGAGCTCCTGGTCCGAGAATTGAAACCGGATATCGTAGGAATAACCGAAACATGGTGGAACGGTAGCCATGACTGGAGTACAGGTATGGAAGGGTATGTGCTGTTTAGGAAAGACCGATGCAAAGGTAAAGGTGGGGGAGTAGCATTGTATATCAACAATGAGGTGAAATGTAACGAAATAACTAGCGATGCAATAGATAATACGGAGTCTGTTTGGGCAATGGTCACATTGGGGAAGAAAACTACTAGAGCCTCCCCCGGGATAGTGATTGGGGTGTGCTATAGACCGCCGGGATCTAGCCTGGAGATGGATAGGGAGCTCTTTAATGTTTTTAAGGAGGTAAATACTAATAGGAACTGTTTGATCATGGGGGACTTTAACTTCCCGGATATAGATTGGGAAACAAATGCTAGTAATAATAATAGGGCTCAGCTCTTCCTAGACGTGATAGCTGATGAATTCCTCCATCAAGTAGTTGCTGAACCGACGAGGGGGGGATGCCATTTTAGATCTGATTTTGGTGAGTAACGAGGACCTAGTTGAGGAAATAGTTGTAGGGGACAACCTTGGCTCGAGTGATCATGAGCTAATTCGTTTCAAAATAAATGAGAGGATAATCAATATTGCATCTGAGACTAGGGTTTACGATTTCAAAAGGGCAAACTTTACTAAATTAAGACGACTAGTTAGGGAAGTGGATTGGACTAACATATTTAGGGATCTAAAGGCGGATGAAGCCTGGGGTTACTTCAGGTTGAAGTTGCAGGAGTTGACAGAGGCATGTATCCCGAGAAAGGGAAAATGACTCGTATGTAGCAGTTTTAGACCGAGCTGGATGAGCAACCGTCTTAGAGGGGTCATTAAGAAAAAACAGAAAGCGTACAAGGAGTGGAAACTGGGAGGGATCAGCAAAGAAACCTACCTTATTGAGGTCAGAGGGTGTAGGGAAGCGGTGAGAAAGGCAAAGAGATGGGTGGAGATGGACCTAGCGAAGGGGATTAAAACCAATAGCAAAAGGTTCTTTAGCCATATAAATAGGAAGAAAACCAAGAAGGAAGAAGTGGGACCGCTTAAAACTTTAAACGGAGTGGAGATTAGGGATAATCTTGGCATGGCACAATATCTGAACGAATATTTCGCCTCGGTCTTTAATGAGGCTAATGAAGGGCTAAGGAATAGTGATAGAGGGACTGATGGGAATGAAGATATGGGGGTAGACATTACGGTATCTGAGGTAGAAGCCAAACTTGAACAGCTAAACGGAAGTAAATCGGGGGGCCCGGATAATCTTCATCCTAGAATATTAAGGGAATTGGCGAGTGAAATTGCAAGCCCGTTAGCGATGATTTTTAATAAATCTCTAAACTCGGGGATTGTACCGTTTGACTGGAGATTAGCTAATGTAGTTCCAATATTCAAGAAGGGGAAAAAAAGTGACCCGGGTAACTACAGGCCTGTTAGTTTAACATCTGTAGTATGCAAAATCATGGAAAAAATTTTAAAGGAGAGTGGTTACGGAGCATGAGGCCGAGGGCAACTGGGACAGATTACAGCATGGATTTACGAAAGGTAGATCGTGCCAAACCAACCTGATCTCCTTCTTTGAGAAAGTAACAGACTTTTTAGATAAGGGAAATGCAGTGGATTTAATATATCTTGACTTCAGTAAGGCATTTGATACGGTACCGCATGAGGAATTACTGATTAAACTGGAAAAGATGGGGATCGAAATGAAAATCCAGAGGTGGATAAGGAGCTGGTTAAAGGGGAGACTCCAGAGGGTCGTATTGAAGGGGGAAATGTCGGGTTGGAGGGGGGTTACCAGTGGGGTTCCTCAAGGTTCAGTTTTGGGTCCGATTTTATTCAATCTATTTATCGCTGACCTGGGAACCAAGAGTAGGAGTGGGCTGATAAAGTTTGCAGATGACACCAAGTTGGGAGGTATTGCAAATTCGGAAAAGGATCGGGATATCCTTCAGGGAGATTTGGATGACCTGGTAAACTGGAGTATTAGTAACAGGATGAAATTCAATAGTGGGAAGTGTAAGGTTATGCATTTAGGGATGACTAATAAGAACTTTAGTTATAAGTTGGGGACGCACCAGTTGGAAGTAACGGAGGAGGAGAAAGACCTAGGAGTCCTGGTTGATCGTAGGATGACTATGAGTAGGCAATGTGATGTGGCCGTTAAAAAAGCTAATGCGGTCTTGGGATGCATTAGGCGAGGTATTTCTAGTAGGGATAAGGAGGTGCTAGTCCCGTTATATAAGGCGTTGGTAAGACCACATTTGGAGTATTGTGTGCAGTTTTGGTCTCCCATGTTTAAGAAGGATGAATTAAAACTGGAACGGGTACAAAGAAGGGCCACTAGAATGATCCGAGGAATGGAAGGCCTGTCGTATGAAAGGAGACTTGAGGAGCTCGGTTTGTTTTCCTTAACCAAAAGAAGGATAAGAGGAGATATGATTGCACTCTTTAAATATATCAGAGGGATAAATACCAGGGAAGGAGAGGAATTATTTGAGCTCAGTGCTAATGTGGACACGAGGACAAATGGATATAAATTGTCAGTCAGGAAATTTAGGCTTGAAATTAGACGAAGGTTTCTAACCGTCAGAGGAGTGCGATTCTGGAACAGCCTACCGAGGGAAACAGTAGGGGCGAAGGACCTCCATGACTTTAAGATTAAGCTAGATAAGTTTATGGAGGAGATGGTATGATAGGATAACGGGTTTAGTCAATAGGTCAATTAAGTGCCACACTGGTGATTAGTAGAATGGGTCAATGATAAGATATTGTTAGCCTTTTTCCAGAGGGTATGGCTGGAGAGTCTTGCCCGCATGCTCGGGGTTCAGCTGACCGCCATATTTGGGGTCGGGAAGGAATTTTCCTCCAGGGTAGATTGGCGGTGGCCCTGGAGGTTTTTCGCCTTCCTCCGAAGCATGGGGCAGGGGTCGCTTGCTTAAGGAGCGGGGGGATCGGCTTATGTGGCCTGCATCTTGCAGGAGGTCAGACTAGATGATCATAATGGTCCCTTCTGATCTTGAATTCTATGATTCTATAAGAACAGTATCCCTGATGAGGCCACAGCATGCCTGGTGGCTGAGCTTTGTTACTTTGTCCTCACCCACAACCATTTCAGATTTGGGGACAACTTATACCTGCAAGTCAGCAGCATTGCTATAGGTACCCACATGGCCCTACAGTATGACAACATTTTTATGGCTGACTTAGAACAACGCTTCCTCAGCTCTTGCCCCTAGCGCCCCTCCTCTACTTGTGCTACATGGATGACATCTTCATGGTATGGACCCACAGAAAGGAGGCCCTTGAAGAATTCCACCTGGATTTCAACAATTTCCACCCCACCATCAGTCTCAGCCTGGACCAGTCCACACACCACCCTATACTTACCTACATGCCTCCAGCTTTCATCCAGGACACATCACATGATCCATTGTCTACAGCCAAGCCCTGAGATACAACCGAATTTGCTGCAATCCCTCAGACAGAGACAAACACCTACAAGATCTTTATCAAGCATTCTTAAAACTACAATACCCACCTGGGGAAGTGAGGAAACAGATTGACAGAGCTAGACAGGTGTGACGATGCGGTTCTGGCGGGACCCAACTGAGAGTGCCAAATCAGGACCAATTGCTTAAACAGGGCAGTCACAGCCCTAGGCTGGGGTTTTTCCACCTCTAAGGCAAACCAAACCAGCCAGACAAAAGGGACTTTGGTCTCACCCCACTGGGTAACCACAAGTCACACAAGCAATTTCCTTAGACACTCCAGTCTCCCAGTATCACCACCAGTGCACTCGTCCTGGGGATGAATGGTTATGAAAACCAACACCCCAATAAAAGAAAAAGGTTCTCTCAATCCCAAAGGACCAAGCCCCAGACCCAGGTCAATATACACATCAGATCTTACCCACAAATCACGCTGTTGCCAATCCTTTAGAATCTAAAATCTAAAGGTTTATTTACAAAGGGAAAAAGGTAGAGATGAGAGGTAGAATTGGTTAAATGGAATCAATTACATACAGTGATGGCAAAGATCTTAGTTCAGGCTTGCAGCAGCGATGGGATAAACTGCAGGTTCAAATTAAGTCTCTGGAACATCCCCCGCTGGGATGGGTCATCAGTCCCTTGTGTAGAGCTTCAGTTTGTAGCAAAGTCCCTCCAGAGGTAAGAAGCAGGATTGAAGACCAGATGGAGATGATGCATCAGCCTTATATAGGCTTTTCCAGGTGTAAGAATCTCTTTGTCCTCACTGTGGAAAGTTACAGCAAAATGGAGTCTGCAGTCACATGGACAAGTCTCTGCATACTTTGCTGAGTCACAAGGCGTGTCTGCCTTCTCTCCATGGGTCAATTGTGTAGCTGATGGTCCTTAATGGGCTATCAAGCCAGCTAGGCAGGGCTAACACCAGCTTGTCTGGGATATTTCCCAGAAGCAGAGCATAATACAAAATACAGACAGTACAGAGCCAATACTTATAACTTCAACTACAAAATGATACACAGACATACAAACAGCATAATCATAACCAGCAACCCAGAACCTGGTCTTGGACACCTTATATGACCCCCTTTACTTAAGATTTGGTGCCACTACAGGACCTTGGTTGCAACCCATGTTCTATATGGTCCCCATTTATATCAATAACGTCACACCCCCAATGCAAAATTGATGCAGGAAGGGATGACAAAACATCACTGACTGCATCCCAAGAACCCCCTTTCCTTGGGTCTGTCTCACTACAGCTAGTGTTGGGCTAGATGCCGTACCAGTGTATAACCGAAATGGTTTATCAAAGTCATGTTCAATAACATGAATGAATCTCTTTACAAACTCAAGGTATAACTTGGTTAGCTTTTGCAGCATGGTTCCTGTATGTTTCATGTGATTTTGACAAGAGCTAAAGAAAACAGCTACTTTATCCATACCAGCTTTGGCCAATGTTTTGAACCCAATTAACATTAAACCAATGTAGATATTGATGTTGTTTATAGTACAGGAATCTTGGCATTTAGCCATGAAAGCAATATGGTAATGTTCCTCAGTTTCCCCTTTCATACAGCACATCAGGTCTGGAATGTATTTCCCCCTGTGAAAAGTTCCAATACTGTTTATAGGCATTAATTGTGAAACATCAGTATAGCAAGGCCCTTTAACATAACGTGTGTTTTCATGTATTCCTTTCAACATGTTCAAGGGATTTTCCAAAAGATTAGGCACATTGTACATTGTTACAGTTCTTGGCAACAGCAACACATTAGTTACAAAAATTAGCATTAGCAATAACAACAAATTCATTGCAAGTGTCCATTTACAATCATGTTTGTCATGCCACATCTTTCTCTCTCCTCCTTGTCCTGCAGGATTAAACCCTGATTTCCCTTGCTTAACCGAATTCACTGGCTGATGGTGTGGGCTCTCTTTGCTAACAGCTATTAGCAAGTCTTTCTTCTCCCTGCCAGTCAAGTAATTCGCATCAACACAGACACTAGCTTTTAACTTCTTAGCTGCTATGGATTCCAAGACTGGACTTTGTCTTACAGAGATACCACACCAATTTAAAGGGTCTGAGGGTGAGAGCTGGCTTGCTCTCCCCTGCATCTTTAAGAGTTTAGCCATAAAACTGTTCTGCTCTGGAACACCAGTAACCCAATCTGTTCTCAGATCCTGAAGCACAGACTGCTCACTCACAGAATCAGCATGGAGACATTCCTGTTTCAACACCATTGTCTTCCCAACACGCTGGCCACACACAGCCACCTGGTTATATGGCTGCTCAACTTTCTTAACAGCTCCTACTTTATCTGAGACCTTTTTAAAGCTACCCACACTGGATCTCTCAAAAGGAAAGTCAGTGGATCCATTCACAACAGAAAATTTCTGGCTGTTAGGCACTAAAACTTTCTTGATTAAATCACTTTCACACCCTTCAGTTGCAGTAAACTGCTTGCATAGACTATCATGAGGATTCCTTTCCCTATGAGCTTTTCTAAGTAGCAATTCACCCCTCTCAGAACTTTTGCTCTCACCCTCTTCACCTAGGGCTTGCTCTAAAGGAACCCTTTCCTGAGCAATCCCAGACTCTTTCTGGACCTCACTTACATTTAGAATCCTCTCTGGCCCATTAGGCAAATCTCTACACAATCCCCTTTCAGGCCAACTTATAGACTTTCTAGATAACCGGTTAGAAGCACTCTCCTTCCCTTGGCCATGAACAAGTCCAGGAATCTTTTCCTTCTTGCTACAAGTTGTCAAACTGTTAGTAGGTAACACAATTAAATCACCTTTTTGCTCCCCTTGTGCCCTGGCTAGGGTATCACCTGATCAGACAGAGTTGCTACACCCTTTTCCAACCACACATTAGCAACTGGCAAACTACAAGCACCAGAATTGTCTGTTCTCTGGGATTTTGCTAAGACACTAACTGGATGCAACCTAGTTACAGTGCCATTCTCCCCAGCAGACACAAACTTAGGACCATTCTCTTCCTGGGCTTTAGCTGTATTTACAACCAACTCCGAGACAACTGCATCACCCTCAACCATCACAGGCTGAAAGGCACCTTCTGTCTGCTCCACAGACACAGAAGAGCCGGAGACACATTCTCCTTCACCAGACACACAGCTTGGGATCTCCTTTCCCTTGTCCCAGCACACATGGCTGTTCACAGACAACTGCTTGGAGACCGGGATAGCTTCCTTCATAGGCAAGTCAATACCCCTGACAGAGACAGGCACATTCCCTTCACTGTCACATTTCTCCACACAGGAAACAGGTAAGGGACAGGGACACCTCATTTTTCACTATCCCTCCCTTCCCAAACTGCTGATTAGACAAAGCCATCAGCTCACAAGGCTGCCTAGGCTCCTCCAAACTTTCCCTACCAGGCACATTGCCACTCCCAACAGATAAGCTGCTGCTTTTTTCACTACACTGAGCTACTTCCAGCAAATCACAGTTACCCATTTCAGGTTTACTTTTACAAGCTGCACTAGGCAACAATTCATTACCCATTACAAATTTACCCTCTCCTTCCTCAGTTAGGGCTTTAACCTGACCATCTACTTTAATCTGCTCCTGAGAAACATTTTCCTCATCCATGAGATCTTTCTGCTCTTGATCTAACTTCAGATTCACTTCTGACAAGACAGGGGTAAATGGCCTGTGATCTACAGGAGGTCAGAAGACTCAGATTGGGTAGCAAATGGTCCCTTCTGGCCTTAAATCCTATGAATATTCTGCAAAAGTTTTCATTGATGGGTTCTAGGGTCCAAACCCCCTTCAGACCTTTAAAATCCTAGACTAAAGCCTGTTTTCAGTCTCTTGTTAGTTGGCTCCTTAATTGAGAGACTTCAAGAACTAAATCCTTCTTTTCACCTATAAAGCAAGTGCACTCCTCCAAGGCAGTGTGTCTGACACCTAACCCGGTGGCATCATGTCTCGGGAGAAGACAGGGCTTTGGTCTAAGAGCAGAGCTGTGATTTTTTAAGAGTTCTGAGGAGTTAAATGCAAGTTCCCAAGGACTCCTTTAACTCCATTAGGCCCTACTCCAGAAGGGAGCCACATTGTTCACTGTTGGACAATATACTGACCACCAGTGCCTCTGGGACAGAATGCAGGAGATCTGGTTTGTTGGAACATATTCCTGGCAGAGGAGGTATCTAGGAATCTGTGCAGAAACTGTTGGGGAGCATAGGGATCAAGGTAGATGGCCATTCATTTGGTTTTAATCTGGATAATCCCCATTTTGTGTGATTTGTCCCCTGTCTGGTACTGAGACAAAACCACATCTGGTGTTGTTCAGTATCACAGACAAGAGTTGAATGCAAGGTCACACTGGCTAGTGGGGACACGCAGGCAGGGGCGGGCCCACAGCTTTCCCAGAAGTACCAGAATGTCCGGTATTCTCAGGAACTCTGGGTGAGGAATGGGCTCTGGGCCATGGGAGGGGGAATCTCAAAGAAGAGGGACCAAGAGCATCCATGAAGTGGATGGTAGTGAGAGGAGAGGGAAGGGATTAGGGGGTGAGGTTGTTTGGGGGTGGCAGAGGGAAGGAGAGGAGATACCCAAAGACTAAAGTAAGAGTGTTCACGGGGTGGAGGATGCGGCAGAGGCTAGAGTCAAAGGGCCTCAATCTCCTCTCCCCGAAACCAGAGATATGCCAGTGTAACACCATGGAAATACCCTAAGATGAGAGACAGTGGAATATGCCCCATTGACTCCAGTTTTCTGCAATTTTTTTCTGAAAATGTTTGGTTCTCGCTTGTCAAAACATGAACAACTGGACATTTTTGGGAAGTCTATGAAAACAATTTTTTTTGATAAACAAACAAATCTGATAGACTCTAGATGTTTGATTGACTTGATAGCAAACTTCTTAAAGAGTTCCAAACATAATTCAAATTTTATGTTCTTAAATTAGCCCTGTATATTAATACTCTAACATGTTTAATTGAAATGGCAAACTTACTGATCTGGTCTTTGTTGAATTTTTCCCAGCTTGCGATGCATTCAAGCCTCCAGTATTAGGAATCATTGGTCATATCTATCTAGCTATCTATGCACCCACTGACAGAATAGTTTGGTTCACTCTTTCTCTCTCTCTTATGCTCCCACCACTGTATTATCCAGCAGCCATTGCTATGTCTCTTTGCTGGATGTCCTGAGTTGCTGGAACTCTCTGCAGTTCCTAGCAGACAGGGATCTACTCCACAGATGGGCGCTCCCTGCTCCCCATCTTGGGCAGGCTTGGCTGAGAGGTGATGGACTAAATGGGATGAGGGACTGAAAGCCCCCCCAGCTCTAGAGAGGGCCAGGCAGAATAAGGAGGAAAGTGGTGTGGGAAGGAAGTGGTGGCCAGGATTGGCCAAAGGAGAAAAACAGGAGAAAATGTCTGGTCTTTTGAGGTGGAACAGAAGGAAGCAGGGGTGGGGGACTGTTCTCTGGGGCTGGGATCATGTCAGGGGAGTGGGTCTGAGCAGAGGAGCGGACTGGTGGGCCAGAGGGGTTCAGCCGGGATCTCTGAGGAAGCTGAGTCAGGAACTCCAGGGGGGAACTGACTCTGGGCCATGGGAGGGGAGGGGGGTGTGGCGGGCTTGGCCCGCACTGCCCCTTTGTGGCAGGGGTGTGATTGGGTGTCAGGATCTTGCCACTCACAAATTCACTCGCCCGCCTTTTGGCGGGCAGCCAGTTGCAGCCTAATGGCCTCCATCCACACCGTAACCCCTGGGTCAGGGTAGCACTTCCTAGTGGCCTGGGTCCATATAACTCACCCCCAAGCATCGGGGTAGTGTGGCCCAATGTCCAGGGCCCATATAACTTGACCCCATGTGGGAGCAGTGCAGCCTAATGTCCCGAGTCCATGCAATCCCCCATGGCATAGTGGCCAGAGTCCATAAGATTCCCACCCCCATGCATCAGGACAATGTGTCCCAATGTCCAGGGTCCATATAATGTGACCTACCCCGCACGTGGACGCAATGCTGCCTAATGGCCAGAGTCCATGCAATTCCCCTCACAAGCAGCCGGAGTCCATAGAATTCTCCCAGTTCAGGGGGCAAAGGTGGTAGGGGGATCCGAGCCCACCCTCTCCACTGGATCCCAACCCAGGGCCCTGCTAGTGGCAGACTCCCGTTACCAACAGCTCGACGGGGATCTTCCTGCAAAACGCCAAGCTCCTATGCGGCTCTAACATCAATTGCCTCTATAGTTCCCCTGGGTCACTTCCTACCATATTTGCCAGGTTCTCTGCTTCGGGGGTTCCTCTGGTCTGTTCCCTTCCTGTGACGTCCTCCATCTGGGTATCAGGGTGCATTCCGGCTTGGCTGGCTTCCAAATCTTGGTGCACAGGCTCTCCCTCTTCAGGAGCTAGCAGCATGCCTCCTTCTCATCCGGTGGTCAACCCAGCCTGAGCAGCTCTGCAGGCTTTTATACCTGTTCTCCAGTTGTAGCATGCCCAGCAGAGCTTCCAGGGCATGGCTTCCTCTGCTAGGAAAAAAGGGTTAACCCCTGCGGTACCAGTGCAGGGCCACTCTGCCCGGTCCAGGGAATCTCAAAGAACAGGGACCAAGAACGTTCATGAGATGGAGGGTTGTGAGAGGGGAGGGAGGAGATTAGGGGTTGGCAGTTCTTTGGGTTTCTGGGCTGTGTGAGGCAGAAGGAAGGAGACATCCGGGGACTAGAGTAAGAGCGTTCAGGGGTGGAGGACGCAGCAGAGTTTGGAGTCAAAGGGCCTGAATCTCCTCTCCCTGAAACCAGACATACTCCAGTGTAACACCATGGACTTACCGTGAGATGAGTGATAGGTGAATCAGCTCCATTGACCGCAGTGGGGTTACTCCTGATTTACACTAGGGTGAGTGAGAGGGAAATCAGTTGACTGGAGTGAAGTATTTCTAACTTTTCTTATAGTTGGTGCATTTTGGTGCTGATTTATTGTGCACAGCTAGGGATCAAACCGGGGCTCAGATCCTCACACGAGGGTCTCCAAAGCTCAAGGGCCACCCCAGCAGAGTGCAAGAGGCCTCAGGGGGAAATAAAGTGACAGCGTTATTAGCTACAGTGTTTAGTTCTCAGTTAGGTGTGTCAGTGCTTTGCAGTGCTTGGAGTTGTGCCGAACGGATTGCAACGTGAATATGCATGGTGAGAGAAGAAGATGGTTGAAAACTGTTTCTGACTTGCAGCCGCATAGCTGCTTGTAACAGGGTGCTGGCTTAAGAGGCACTGAACCAGCCCCTGTTAGCTCAGAATATGCTAGCATAGCTCCCATCAAGGGCAACTGGCTGGAGCTGGCAGGGTGTGGCTCATTAAAGGAGCCCGAGAGCAATCACCCATGAGCCTGCTGAGAGGAAGGCCTATAAAGCTAACAGGAAGGAAGTAGGTGTGGGAGGGGGGAAACAGGAAAGTGAGGAGTGAGGGCCTGTTGCTCCCAGCTGCTGGAAGAGCAAGCTGTTCCCTAAAGGGGCTACCTATCTGGTATTGGACTGTGTATAGCTGTATATACGTGGTGGTGGGAAAATACTGGGAAATAAAAGGGCACTGGTGTGTGAAAGAGTGGTCTCCAGCAAATTTGTACCCGAGCAAAGACGCACTCCTCTACACTGCTGAAAGGAGAATGTTCTGGCCAACAAACCTAAGCCCTGTGAGTTAAAGTCTAACCCTGGGCAGAAGTCTGTGACTAAAAACAGAAGGCATCTGCCTCTGTTGAAGGGTTTCTAATCTTGGGGAACTGTCACTTGAGAACAGCCGAATATTGAGAAGGTGCTGAAACTATTTTTGAAATGAAAATACATAACCCATACACAAGCTCACTGGGAGGTGGGATAGGGATGATTGAGGGTGGGAGAGTTGGTGGGAAAGGGAGAGAGGTGTATTTGGGGGCAGTGAGAGGAGGGGTGATTATGGGGAGGAAGATAAACGAGGAGGGTGGATAGGAGATGGGTTGGGGGTTAGGAGACGGGGAGGGGTGAGACACTGGGAAGGGGAACACAAAGGTGAGTGACAGCAGCCTGGCAGAATATTAGGGACAGAGGCACCTGACAATCGCACATTCCCTTCCCATGTCTGTGCTAATAACTGGGGCTTCCTAACCCATCTTTGGGGGTCCAACCCTCCCTGCTCCCCTCATGTGATCTTGGGGGCTTTGTCCCTGCCCTGCTGGGGGGCTGAATCTGTCTCCCTAAGCCCTTCCCCATGTGTGCTGGGTCTAGGTGTGAAGCTAAGAAGAAGCACATGGGGAGCATGCACTGACAGCACTGTGAAGACCCTGCTGACACTGGAGTGACTGCTGCGAGTGGAGTAGTTCACACTTCTCAGAGTGATTGATTCAGGCTGCACCGTCTCCTGGAGGGGTCCTCGCTCAGCTCAGAATAGATCATTAAGATGAACAGGACACTTTTCTGAGCATCTGTAGCGAGGCGGTGGGATACCCCACAGCCCCGCTGAGGGACGAACCTCCCCTAACACAAACGTGGGCGGAGTCACTGGGTCCTGCGCCTGCCCCTCAGAGGTCACGGCGCAGATCCGGAAGTATAAAAGTTCACTGGCAGAGCTCAGTTGGGAACCAGCCGCCGGAGACGCCAGACATCTGCGACCGAGCTCCCCCTAGGGAGACAGCAGAAGGCGGCGGCCGGCCTGACATCGCACAGGGCCAGCCAAGCCTACCCCTTGCTCGTTACCCCGGGGAGGACTGGCTGAGCCTACCCCTCGCTTGTTACCCCGAGGAGGACTGGCCGAGGCTACCCCGCTCCAGCTACCCCCAGGAGGAGCCGAGCCTGCCTCTTGCCCGCTACCCCAAGGGGGAGCCGAGCCTGCCTCTCGCCAGCTACCCTGAGGAGGAGCCGAGCCTGCCTCTTGCCAGCTACCCCGAGGAGCAGCTGAGCTACTTACCCAGCATCCACTACTTACCCAGAGGAACCGATGGTGTTTAAGACCGCCGGCGATGCTACCACGACTCAGGTACCCTACGAGGGGGAGTGTGGAAGTAGCCCGGGGGCAGCCGACCCCAGTCTGGCTGCAACACTGCCAGAGCCTATGTCAGTGTGTTGCGGCCAGGATCCCCACTGACAGCAGCGAGTTTCTGCTGCTGCTAGGGCTCCGGGCTGGGATGCAGTGGAGTGGGAGTGCCTGCATCCCCCCTGCCACCCTCTCCTTGGGTGGCAGACTCTCCCTTTTCCCTGGCATGGAGAGGCTAGGGCCTCCTGATAGTGGAACTATTGACTCAGTCCCTGCGTAAAGGCCTGAGTCCTTGACTATTTGCCTGCTGCCCCGCCCTGACCTAGGGCCTGGGCTATTATTGAACTACTGACTCAGCCCCTGCCTAAGGGCCTGGGTCTCTATTTGCTTGCTGCCCCGCCCTGACCTAGGGCCTGGGCTGCTACTGAACTGCTGACTCAGCCCCTGCCTAAGGGCCTGAGTCTCTGACTGTTTGTTTGCTGCTCCGCCCTGATCTAGGGCCTGGGCGGCTATCTGAACTTAAAGGTCTGAGCCCCTGACCGTGTGCTGGCCGTCCCACACTGCCGCAGAGCCCGGACTGCCAGCGGACTAGAGCCAGGCGGTGGGATACCCCACAGCCCCGCTGAGGGACGCACCGCGGCAAAGCCGCACTACAGCATCCAATGTGGCAGATAGATGCGTCCGACTTTGTGCTGCGCTTATGTAGAGATTCTGGGGGTGGACGTGAGGAGAACCCAGACAGGCACATAATACAGCTTCCGTCCAGAAAAAAAACATGGTGCTTCTGAAAAGAGCCTTTTGCTTCTCTCATCCTCCATATCCACTGCTATCTACAGCTACCAGAAGGACCACTTACTCCTACCAACATTTTTCTTTCTCTTCAAACAGCTAGGAATTTAAATAGCCAAAAACTTCATTGAAACCGAGTTAAGGTCTCCCAGTGACAGCTCATGCCCATCCAGAAGGTCCAGTTCAGCAAAATGCAAGCTTCTGAAAACCTGGACTGTAGTGAGGCGGCCTGGCTCCCGGCCGCTCCTGAGAGGGAGGAGCCAGAACAGCCGCCCCCCCAGTGGGCGGAGCCACTGCCGCCTGTCCCCGCCCCCCGGAAGTCAAGGGGCGGGACAGGAAGTATAAAAGCCCCGGCCCAGCGCTCAGTTGCAGCCCGGCGGCCGGAGAGGACAGACGCTCCTGACCGAGCTCCTGCTGGACCGAGCCTTCCCCGAGCCCGGTATCCTGAAGTGGACTGGCCGAGCCTTCCCCGAGCCCGGTACCCCAAGGAGCTGCCCGAGCGTAACCCCGACCCGCGTCCTGAGGAGCAGCTCGAGCTAGCCGGCTCTCAGCATGGCGAGGAGCCCATGGTGTGGGACCCAGCGCCGGACACCAGTACTGAGCAGGTACCCATGGAGGGGGAAATGGAAAGTAGCCCGGGGGTAGCTGACCCCAGTCTGGCTACAGCAGACTATGAGCCAATGTCGGTGTGTTGCGGTCAGGACCCCACCGACACAGCAGCAGACTAACTGCCGCTGTTAGGGCCCCGGGCTGGGACACAGTGGAGTGGGTGGGCCTGTGTCCCCCCTGCCACCCCACTCACGGGTGGCAGTCTCCCCCTCACCCCAGCTCTCAGACAGAGAAGTCTGGACTTACCGGCTGGTTGCTCAGCTCCTGCCAAGGACCTGAGCCCTGAACTATTGCTATTGCTCAGCTCCTGCCAAGGACCTGAGCCCTGAACTATTGCTGTTGCTCAGCTCCTGCCAAGGACCTGAGCCCTGAACTATTGCTGTTGCTCAGCTCCTGCCCAAGGATCTGAGCCTAGAACTGCTGTTTTGCTGCCCCGCCCTGACTGAGGCCCTGACTCTGTTTGCTCAGCCCCTGCCTGAGGGTCTGAGCCTAGAACCGCTGTTTTCTGCCCCGCTCCGACTGAGGGGCTGGGCTTCATTGACTGTTTGTTTTTGCTCAGCCCCTGCCTGAGGGTCTGAGCCCTTGGACCTTCGGAGACTGAACTGCGGATTTAGACCGTGTAGTGAGGCGGCCTGGTTCCCGGCCGCTCCTTAGATGAAGGAGCACCCTACACCGGACCCTTACATGGACATACAGAATTAAGGTAAGGTAAGGTAAATGCCCAAATAACCTTAATTCTGCCCCCTTTGGGCAATGCCCCACAACACCCCTAACATCCACACTCCTGCTCTGCCTCATCACTGTGATGGACAGGCGCTACCTGTGCTTGCCCTATGCTTGAACACTGGGCCTGATCCCCCCACAGAATGCCACATTGGTACAATTTAACTACATCCCCTTTTACAGCCCCTTCACACTTGCACAGAGTAGACCACCTAAACTCTACTTTCCCCTATCCCTCATTAAATCCACAGCCTGCTCTCATATCCCCCCTCACCACTGAGAAGATGACCCCAGGGCCCTGTTACTGACATGACCTACACAATTCTGTATTGAAACGATGCAGATGGGATCTCAAGGGACACGTTCACCTCTTCCCTTTGGTCACAGATGGGGTGCAGGGTGAGACCAGATCTCCCCATATTACAAACACAGCTCTGTGGTGCTCCTCAACTGATCCTCAAAGCTCCTTGTATCACAAACACAACACTTTTCTCCCTCCACCATTCAAGTCAGCTACAGCTAACACAATGAATTCAGCTAGAGTTTACTACAAAGAATTTCATGGGACTATTGCCAGCTCCTGGGGGCAGAGTTAAGTTTGTATGAGCGTGTATATTAACTCTCTATTTCTTGACTTTCCAAAGTTTAAATTTTGCTGCATGACACAATATTCTGGAAAGTTCTGAACTATCACTGGGAAACCTTAACTCTGTTAACAAAGGATTTTGCCTTTTTTTTTTCTTCATTCATAGCTAGATTGATCAATCAATTCTTATCTGATTTACACTGGGGTAAATCAACTGACTTCAGTGAATTTAGTCTGGATTATTACCACTGTAAACAGAACATTTTGTATAAAAAAGATTGCACATCACATTCCCATGGAGACAATAATGTCATCATTTGATTATATCTGTGAGGAAACACAGAATGAAACCATGGTCATGGGAGAAATCTGGAAATTTTATTTTTGGAGAATAACCTCCATCCAGTTGGTATCTTCAAGGCACCTTTGATCTCCTTGTTCCTCATGCTGTAGATGATTGGACCACACTGCTACAGACTGGGGACCAAGTGGCTAGGCAGGCAGTTCTGCAGAAAAGGACCTAGGGGTTACAGTGGATGAGAAGCTGGATATGAATCAACAGTGTGCCCTTGTTGCCAAGAAGGCTAACAGCCTTCTGGGCTGTATAAATAGGAACATTGCCAGCAGATCGAAGGACGTGATCATTCCCCTCTATTTGACATTGGTGAGGCCTTGTCTGGAATACTGTCTCCAGTTTTGGGCCCCACACTACAAGAAGGATGTGGAAAAATTGGACAGAGTCCAGCAGAGGGCAACAAAAATGATTGATTAGGGGGCTGGAGCACATGACTTATGAGGAGAGGTGGAGGGAACTGGGATTATTTAGTTGCAGAAGAGAAGAATGAGGCGGGATTTGATAGCTGCTTTCAACTACCTGAAAAGGGGTTCCAAAGAAGATGAATCTAGACTGTTCTCAGTGGTAGGAGATGACAGAACAAGGAGTAATGGTCTCAAGTTGCTTTGGGGGAGGTTTAGGTTGGATATTAGGAAAAACTTTTTCACTAGGAGGGTGGTGAAGCACTGGAATGGGTTACCTAGGGAGGTGGTGGAATCTCCTTCCTTAGAGGTTTTTAATGTCAGGCTTGACAAATCCGTGACTGGGATGATTTAGTTGGGTATTGGTCCTGCTTTGAGCAGGGGGTTGGACTAGGTGACACCCTGATGTCCCTTCCAACCCTGATATTCTATGATTCATCAAAGGAGGTACCACGGAATAAAGCACACACACCACAGGATCCAGACCTGATGGAGAGTGGGAGGTGTGCTTCGCGTAAGCAAAAACAGCCTTGCAAAATAACAAGAAGACCACAATGAGGTGAGCAAGGCAGGTGGAGAAGGCTTTATGCCAACCCTGCTCAGAAGGGATTCTCAGAACTATTTTGAAGATCTGAACATTCAACACAATTATAAAACCAAAGCATCTTAAGGCTAAGAATATGTTAAAGTAAGTAACCACAGTTTCACCAAGGTACAAGTCAAAGCAGGTCAGCTTGAGTATTTGAGGGATTTCACAGTAGAACTGACCCACCATGTTGCCTCCACAGAAGGTTATTGCAAACATGCTCCCAGTGTGCAGTGTAGAAAGGAGAATTGCAGTGATCCAGGCACTGTCTGCCCTTTGGAAAACAAGCTCTCCTGTTCATTATAATCTCATAGTGCAGTGGTTGGCGGGTGGCGACATATCAATCATACACCATGATGGTGAGAAAAGTAAAGTCAACCACAGTGAAGAAGATGAAGAGAAAAACTTGGGTAACACATCCAGCATAAGAAATTGACCTGGTGTTTATCAGGGATTTGGCCCCAGACTTGGAGACAGTGAGGGAGATGGATCCAAGGTCTAAGATGGACAGATTCATCAGGAAGAAGTACATGAGAGTTTGAAGGTGGTGGTCAAGCACTGCAAGGATGATAACAAGGAGATTCCCTTTCAAGACTACCAGGTAAAGCCCTAGAAACACCACAAAGTGTAAAATCTGCAACTCCCGAACCTCAGATAATCCCAGGAGAAGGAACTCGGTCACGGTGGTTCAGTTGAACATTTTCTTCCTCAGCACATCATGTCCTGCCTGTGGAGGGCAGGAGAAGGGCACTGCTCAGGATTAGAGTGACAGAGGTCATGATCCTGACTCTCTTTCTCTAATATGCCCTAAAAGAATTTGGTGTGTTTAGCCAAGCAAACCGCCAGCTGAGAGGAGATGTGGTCACTTTCTGTAAATAGATCAGGGGGATGAACACCAGGGAAGGAGAAGAGCTGTTGATGCTAAAGGACAATGATGGCACAGGAACTAATGCAGATAAGTTGGCCATGAGTAAATTTAGGCTGGAGGCGTGAAGAGGGCTGAACTAGAGCTGATATTTATTCCTTTTTTAAAAAAAAGTAAAAACAAAAACAAAACAAAAAAAACCTCAGATCTGGTTCCTCGTTTTCTAACATCACTATACAGAGTACACCATCTAAACTGGGACATAAAGGCGTTATGTTTGTGTGTGTGAGCCAGTGAGTGTGTGTCTATGATTGTTTTTGTGCTGAGGGAAAGAGTGTGTTTGGTGCATTTAGGCTGCTGTGATAGAGTGAGTGTTTGCATGTTGCATAGTGTATGTGCGCCTGCTTGTGTGAAATGTGAGTGAGCATCATGGTGTGTGTGTGTGCATGAGTCTATGGAAGATACTGCATGGATGCTTGTGTGAGTGTTTGCCTGTGTGTTTAAATGGCAACTATTGAACACAATAAAATTTACCTTCCTCCTTCCTTATTGCTTGTAATCTAGCACATCAACTTCCCCATGATATGCAGGAGGCAAATACTAAATGGAGCTGGGCGAATAATAGATTTTTCATTTCACTGGCAATTTTGAAAAATCGGAAAAAAATAATTGTCGGTCAAACTGAAAATGGTATTTTTTCAAAATTTCAGGTGAATCAAAAAGTCAAAAACAATTTTGTTTCAGGTTTCATTTTGAGAAAATCTAAACATTTTCTTTCAATGTCTACCATGTTTCAAAGTAAAATTAAGGGAAAAAAATAAATGAAAAGTTGTTTTGTACTGGAAAATCAAAACGTTTCATTCCAAAAAGGGCAATTGTTTTACACTTCAACTGACAATGACACTTTTTTAACCTCTGACCAGCACAAACTTCTGTGGTTCCTTTTAAGAATGGACTTAATTCTTCTCTCACACTGATACAAATCCTGACACTGTTCTACAGCCAAAATGCTTCTGAAATAAATGTAGTCTAACTTTACTAATTCTGGGTCACTGAGAACGAAAATGATGCTTAAAATTGTTGATTGGCTCTAGTTTCCAACATATGCTATTGGGTCAGTATATACGACCCTTGACTTGGGAATAGCAAAGGATAAGTGAGTTATAAAGGGAAGGGATCTCAATTTAAACCAGAAATGACTAAAATACATCTTTGACTGGATCTATGAATAAATCTATGACTGGGTTTGGACAGTACTTGCTTTTTAGGCAAAACAATGAATGATGCAATCTGAAGCTGGTATTGCGTCATACATGATATGAATTGCATCATGTTATTCCTAGAAGTCATGGATGATGCAATCATAACGAAGCTTACATCACTCTGCTGAACAAATTGCCCTATATCAACTCTAGAAATCATACAGTGTCGTGCTCTCTTATTTGTCAGTGTTTGATTTTGCAAAGGGACACATTTCTGTTTAGCCAAAGTGAGCAGAGATGCCTCGTACTTGTGTGAACAGTGCAGATAACTTCTGCTATGTTTGTGGTGAAGTGACTTTTGCATCAGTCTAAACTAGGAGCTGAACTTTTCTCTGGTGGCTTGATCAACATGCCCATTTTTTAAACTGTTTATTTAGGAAGTTTTAACAAGTTTACAAATCCTTGCCGTGTAAATATAAAAAACAAAACAATCATTACAAGAGCGAATTTTGGTTTAAAGAGACATCAGACAGGAATATAGTCAGCAGTCACCGGATCTTTCTATTTAACAGGGTTTTACCATAGTGCAGAGTGAGGATCATTACAACTCCTATATCATTTCAGGTGATTTTATTAAAGTGAGTGACATTTCTGTATTCACATATTAACAGACCAGGTATATCTACCAAATGGCCATATGGAAAGCAATTGGACAGTTGTGTTGGGATTTTTTTTTTTTACATGTGAATATAGTTTGAGCACTTGATTAGAGGTCACCAAATATCCAAGTATCTATCTGTCCTCTGTCTATTTTGCTGAATATGTAATGGTCCATTTGCAGCAGTTGACAAGAAGTTAAGAAGAAAGGGAGCGGGGTAAGGGGAGGAAAAAACATGGGGAAATAATTTTACTTTGTGTAATGACCCATCCACTCCCAGTCTTTATTCAAGCCTAATTTAATGGTGTCCATTTTGCAAATTAATTCCAGTTCAGCAGTCTCTCCTTGAAGTCTGCTTTTGAAGGTTTTTTGTTGTTGTAATATTGTCACTTTTAGGTCTGTAATCGAGTGACAAGGGACTGAAGTGTTCTTTGACTGGTTTTTTAATGTTATAATTCTTGATGTCTGATTGGGGTCCATTTATTCTTTTACGTAGGGACTGTCCGGTTTGGTCAATGTACATGGCAGAGGGACATTGCTGGCACATGATGGCAAATATCACATTGGTAGATGTCGTAACTATTCCAACTACTCCAAGTTGTAACTATTATCCCCATTGTAGGGATGACAACTGAGGAATGGAGCGGTGAAGGAACTGAACAAAGTCAGAGGAATAGTTGGGATCAGATCTCAGCACACCTTGGACCTTAGCTTTTTATTAATTAATTAATTATCTGATAGCTGAATCTGATATAAGAGGCCCATTATATTAGGTAAGACACAGTCTCCATCCCAGGGACAGGCAAAGGGTGGGAAGGAAAAGACAGCCCCAGGGAATGACTTTCCCAAGGTAACACAGCAGGTCAGGGGCAGGGCGAGGAATTGATGACAGATGTCTGGAGCACAGTCCTGTGTGCCCACAGTGTTTGCTTCACAATCTTTCCTCTAGACCCTGCTGCCTCGTTGGAATTCTGATTATTTTAGTTTCTGGAAACTCTTCGGGGAAGTAGAGGGCAAGAGAAATTAATTGTTGCCTCTGGGCTGTTGAGGGCTCCAGGCAGTAAGTCTCATAAGCCCTTAGAAAACAGACATGGATAAATCAAATTCCTGCAGCACCAGCCTTTTTGACACACAGCTCATCTGCAGACAGCACAGATCTCAATGTATTTCCAACAGCTCAGCCTCAGTGCAGCTGGGGAACAGCCTCTCATAATTCAGTGATAAGGGCATTAGATAGAGAGATTGGTGGCTAGAGCAGTGTATATGGGGCTCGAGAGAGAGGGGAAAACCAATTGCAGTCTGTAGCTGGAGGAGAAAAGATATTTCAGTCTGGGAGGATTCCACATTGACTGGCACCATAAGTTTGCTCTTGCAATTAAATATATTTGGGAGTTACACAGTGGTACTTTAAGGAAAAAATTGTAAGTGACAATAGATTTTTTTTCATAGTTTCGTTCTTAGCTTGATTTGGGCATGGGAAACTGAGGCAGTCAAAAGAGTTTACCTTAGGAAAGAGAGGGCAGAATATCTGTGCCTCAGTTTCCTTGTATTGGGAGTAGGGAAATTGATGAAATTGAGACACATATTTTAGAATGGATAAAGGAGTTTACATTACAGTAGTCCAAAAATTGTGACAAACACTATCAGCTCGTTGATATCTTTCTGTATATAATAGTTTGTTGTTATTGCTGTCTATCTGTCTGTTTGTACTTTTCTCTCTCAATTAGTTTGTTTTTACTTCTCTATCTGTTAATTTTTTTAGTTCTGTGTTTCTCTCGCACTCTCTATCTATTCTTTTCTTAATTGTGTCTCTCTATTAGTTTGTTTATCTATCTATCTATCTATCTATCTATCTATCTATCTATCTATCTAT
>ML129424.1:0-25792 GCA_003846335.1 Cuora mccordi | reverse complement strand
TATCTATCTATCTATCTATCTATCTATCTATCTATCTATCTATCTATCTATCTATCTATCATCATCAATTTGTGTCTACTTCTCAGTTTATTATTACTTCTGTCTATTATATTGCGGCAAGGGCAGTTGAGTCAAGTGGGTTAGAGTAGTGGTGACTAGGAGCCTGGACTCCTGGGTTCTATCGCCAGCTCTGGAAAAGGAGTAGGGTCTAGTGGGTAAGAGTAGCGGGGACAAGAGCCAGGCCTCCTGAGTTTCATGTGTGGCTCTGGGTGGAAATTCAGTCCAGGGTGGAGAGGAGAGGAACCCAAACTGGGGGTTCTATTTCTGTCTCTCATAAGGACTCTGGGGCAGGCACCCCTTATAACTTGAAGCTGAGTGGTTAGGGCACAATGCTGGCTTGTGACAAACTTTATGTTCAATCCCTCCCTCTGACTGATGATGAGAAGGGGTTTGAATTCCCACTTTACAGGAGGGTGCCTGAGCCGCTAGGCTCAGGGCTGTTCTGAAATGAAACTGTCTCAGTCTCTCCTGTTGAAGCTGCTCCTCTTTATATGAATAATCAAATAGTCACTGGAGCAGGGACTTGAAGTCTTCCAGACACGAGGTGAGTGACCCAAGTACCACGCTGGAGAATCCTTCTCACTTGCGTTCGTTAGCCCAATGACTCTCCATTGTCACTCGCAGCAGTCATTGCTGATGGCAGTGGAGAGTCACTGGGACAGAGGCTGAGATACAGTCTGATGCAGTCATTAGAGGAGGGAACTGGGAGGCATGAGACGTCACTTGTGTTCCCAGCTCTGGGAGTGAGTTGAGTACAGTGGGTAGAACCAGAACTCCTGGCCTGTATTTCCAGCTCCGGGAGGGGTGTTGGATTTACTGGCTTAGTACAGGGGGCGAACTGGGAGTCAGGACTCCTGGGTTCTCTTCCAAGCTCTGCGAGAAAGTTTAGTTGAGTGGTTAGAGAAGCAGGAGGGGAGCTGATACGTCTGTCTCTCACAACAAGCGTGAAAATCTGGCTAGAACGGGGGCATCAGAGCTCATGGGATGTATTCCTAACTTGAGTTTACCATGTAATTATGACTGGGTTGGGTCACCTCCATGTGAGATGCTGCTCCAGTTTAAAGCAGTATAAAGTGGGAGTAATTCCATGGCATGCAGTGAAATTACCCTACATTTACAGCAGTGCCTCTGACAGCAGAATCTGGCCAGGCAGACCCCTGATTCCCCTCGGTAAACTGAGAATAGTAACATTTATACACCGTTATCCAGAGTTCGCCCACCTGTGGGTGACAGAGCTATACAAATACCTCAAAAGCAATTGTTCCTATTTCTCCTCTCCGTCACCCTGGTGTAAATTAGGAGTAACTCCACTGGAGTCCATTGAGCTGATTCTATTTTCTCTCACCCCAGTGTAAATCAGGAGTAACTCCACTGGAGTCAGTGGGTCTGTTTTCCCCATCCTCATTCTCTTATTACACCAATCTTCACAAGCTAAGGGTCTAACTCAGGGGTCTCAAACTCAAATGACCCCGAGGGCCGCATGAGGACTAGTGCATTGGCCCGAGGGCCGCATCACTGACACGCCCCCTTGCTGCCCCTGGCCCCACCCCCAATCCACCCCTTCCATGAGGCCCCGCCCCTGCCCTGTCTCTTCTCCACCTCCTCCCCTAAGCGCACGGCTCCCCGCTCCTCCCCCCTCCCTCCTGGAAAGTGCTAAGCGCCACCAACAGCTGTTTGGCGGCTTGGCGGCGGGAAGCGCCTGGAGGTAGGCAGAAAAAAAAATGAAGAGTAATATAGTAGTATAGTATTAAAATATAGTATGCTATTAAAAGTCAATTTATTAACTTTTTTATTAACTTCTTTAACTGTAATGTGAAATGTCAGTGCTAATTTTGACAGTCATTTCATTTTTGGCCACTTAGCTGGCAGCGTTTTGCATCAACCAGAGCATCAATATTAGGTTTGATATCCTGAGACGAAACCAATCTCAGTGTTGCTTGCAAATGTTCATCAGTGAGCCTTGACCTTAACACAGATTTGTTAATCTTCATGGAAGAGAAAAACTGTTCACATATATATGTACTTCCAAATATTGCCATTATCCTTGCAGAAGCAGAGAATAACATGGGAAATCTTTCTTGTGAAAGAAACCTGTAGAATTCTGGAATTCCAACATCTGTATACTTCTGCTTCAAAATCATGTCACACTGAAGCTCCGCTAACTCCATCTGCATTTCCTCTACAACATTGTCAATTTCAACAGCAAATGGTGTGGGAAAAAGTTGAAAATGTGGTTCAAGTGCCTTGAAATCTTTAAACCGCACATCAAACTGTTTGTGTAAGTTAGAAATGATCTCTGCATATTCTTTCAAGGATTTGGGTTCAACTTTTCCTAAGGAATTCAGAGTTGAGAAATGGACCAAATTGCCAGCAGTCAGCTGTTTCCCCCATAAAGTAAGCTTGACTTTGAATGACTTAATACTGTCATACATCTGTGTTATCACCTGTTTTCTACCCTGAAGTTTCAAGTTCAGTGCATTCAGGTGATCAGTTACATCTGTTAGAAAAGCAAGGTTGCAGATAAAAGTGGAATCAGCAAGCTGTGGAACCTCCTTGTTTTTCATTTTCATGAAGGAATCAATCTCCTCTTTAAGTGCAAAAAAACGCTTCAAAACATTTCCACGACTCAGCCATCTAACTTGAGTGTGATACAGAAGTTCCCCATATTCACTGTCCATACTTGCTAGAAAAGAAGTGAACTGTCTGTGATTCAGCCCTCGTGCACGTATAAAATTAACAGTTTTAACAACTACATCCATAACTTCTTTCATTTGTAGACTTTTACTACACAGGGCTTCTTGGTGCAAAATACAATGTATACTGGTGAAGCTAATTCCTGGTATATTGAGGCTGTTCAGTTTGGTCTTCAATAATCCAACCACACCAATGTTTTCAGAGCACATTGATGGCGCACCGTCCGTAGCCAAAGATACGAGTTTGTTCCATGGCAGCGCAGCTTTTTCAATGCACTCTTCCAATCCTTGAAATATGTCACGTCCCGTTGTGGTACCCTTCAGTGGCATTAAGTCTAGCAATTCTTCAGTTATATTCAAATTACAGTCCACACCTCTAATGAACACTGCACACTGTGCGGTATCTGATACATCTGTACTCTCATCAAGAGCAATTGAAAATACTTCAGTCTTTTGCCATTTGAATCAATTGTTTTTGCACATTATCAGCTAAATCCATTATCCTGCAGGCAACTGTATTTGCAGACAAGCTTATGCCTTCAAAAACTTTCTTCCTATCAGGACATAAAATTTCACTGGCCTTCATAAGACATTCTTTTATGAATAAGCCTTCTGTAAAAGGTCGCGATGATTTAGCTATCATTTCGCTTATCACAAAACTTGTCCTTACTGAATCTTCGCTAGACTTGTTCATCCCTGAAAATAAATTTCTTTGCTTGGCAAATGCTGCTTTAAGTTGCTGAACTTTTTCCTCTCGGATTTTTCCGGTGAATGCATCATATTTTTCACAGTGCATCGTGTCATAGTGCTGACGCACGTTATACTCCTTGGGAACAGCAATCGTTTGGTGACAAATAAGGCATTGAATTTTATCTTTTACCTCTGTGAAAAAATATAAATTCTCCCATTTGTCTTGGAAAACTCTCTTTTCTTCCATGAGTGTTCTTTTTTTTGACGAAGTTATTTCCAAGCAGTTTTAATAAATATATACACTCAGTAATGCACCTCACTCAAAGGACAAAACACGCACTTAGATTTACTGCCTAAGGCTCTGGGAGGGAGTTTGGATGGGGGAGGGGGTCTGGAGTACAGGCCCTGGGCTGGAGTTTGGGTGGGGGAGGGGGTCTGGAGTGCAGGCTCTGTGCTCGGTGCAGGCTCCAGGCTGCGGCAGGGGATGGGGGTGCAGGCTTTGGGATGGAGTTTGGGGATAGGAGGGGGTGCAGGGGTGAGGGCTGTGGGGCTGAGGGTGAGGGGTTTGAGGCATTGGAGAGGCTCGGGGCATTGGAGAGTCTCAGGACTAGGGCAGAGGGGAAGGGCAGCCTGCCCTGGCCCTAGTGCAGGGGGGCGCTAGGACCGTGCGGCAGCAGGTGATGCCGGAAGCCGGCATAGCGGAGGAGTGGAGTCAGCATGAGCTCCTGGGCAGGCTCCGGGCTCCTGGGCCATGAGGGGGCAGCAAGTGGGGGCCAGGAGACACTGGGGGGAGGCGCGTGGGGGCAGCAGGTGGGGCCAGGGGAGAGACCCGGCCCCAAACATTGGGGAGCAGCGCACGGGGAGCTTAGGCACAGAAAATAACTCGGGGAGGGGGGCGGGGGTGAGGGGAGTTTGGCGGCGACAGGAAGTAACTGGGGGAGCTCCGCGGGCCGCAGGGAAGTGCTCCGAGGGCCGCATGCGGCCCGCGGGCCGCATGTTTGAGACCCCTGGTCTAACTCAAGGAAATTAAGGTGGTTTCAACAAAAGGAGAGTTATTTTTACTGATCTAATATTGTCCCTTGTTCTCTTCTCTCCCTCTGCAGACATCAAACAAAGTCCTGAGAAAGAAAATGTCCAACCGAACCACTGTGACCGAGTTCCTTCTCCTGGGATTCTCTGAAGTTCGGGAGCTGCAGATTTTGCACTTTGTGGTGTTTCTAGTGATTTACCTGGCAGCCCTGATGGAGAATCTTCTTATCTTCATGGTTATAGTCTTCGACCACCACCTTCACACCCCCATGTACTTCTTCCTGATGAATCTGTCCATTGTCGACCTTGGCTCCATCTCTGTCACTGTCCCCAAATCCATGGCCAACTCCCTCATGAATACCAAGTCCATTTCCTATGCTGGATGTGTTGCCCAAGTCTTTTTCCTCCTCTTCTTGTTGGGAGCAGATTTTTCCCTTCTTACAATCATGGCATATGACCGATATGTCGCCATCTGCCAACCACTGCACTATGAGACAATAATGAACAGCAGAGCTTGTGTTCAAATGGCAGCTGGTGCCTGGACCGGTGGGATTCTCTACTCTGTGCTACACACCGCGAACACGTTTGCATTGACCTTCTGTGGAGGCAACATGGTGGATCAGTTCTTCTGTGAAATCCCCCAGCTGCTGAAGCTCACCTGTTCTGACTCATATCTGCGTGAAATTGGGGTTCTTGCCTTTACAGTATGTTTAGTCTTAGGCTTCTTTGTTTTTATCATTTTGTCATATGTTCAGATCTTCAAATTAGTGCTCAGGATCCCCTCTGAGCAGGGCCAGCATAAAGCCCTATCCACCTGCCTTCCTCACCTCACTGTGGTCTCCTTTTTTGTTTGCACTGGGGTCTTTGCCTACCTTAAACCCACCTCCAGCTCCCCATCTGCTCTGGATCTTGTGATGGCTGTTCTCTATTCTGTATTGCCACCAATCATGAATCCAATTATCTACACCATGAGGAACAAGGAGATGAAAGCTGCCCTGAGGAGACTGACTGGGTGTAGGTAATTCACCAAGAATTAATTTCTGTCTTTATCTAATAAAAGTTTGCTTACTTAGTATCTGTTCATATAATGTCAGTGATTTCCATGACCACACAGCTTGCACACAACCAGGTCTGATTCTGATCTCAGTTGCACCAATGCAAATCCAGATTAACTTCACTGATGTCACTGCTGCTGGGGTGATTTACACCAGTAGAAAATCTGGTCCAGTTGTGGAGTTAAATGGGTGTAAATTATGTGCACAAAAGGAATCAGACTTTCATTCTGTGTGAAAACAATACCCGTTACACTGCTTGGCTGCTAGCACCTGTTCCATGGCCAGTGAAAACAATGATGGGAGTTGTCTTGTTTGTGTGTATAAATCAGGAATGGCTTCATTGGAAGCAGAGGAGTCAGACTGGTGTAAGACTGGGGTAGGTGAGAAGACATTTGGGGTAGATCCTCAACACATCAGTGTAGTTCCATTGACTTTGGTGGCCCTAAAATTATTTGCAGCATCTGTGGATCTGAGCTACTGTATATCCATTGGCACCAGCTGGTGACAGGACCCATTGTCTTATAAACCACTATTTGTGGCCTAACCATTACAGGGGGAGCCTGGCTTACATGTACATTGAGCATGTGAGTGATAGAGAGACTGTCTAGAAATTACAGGGAGGTTTCTAACCACCAGTGGGGCAAGGTCCTGGAGCAGCCTCCAAATAGAAGTTGTGGGGGGCAAGTGAACAAATTCATTTGAAGAGAGAGCTGGACACATGTCTGAGTGATATTGTATAATGGGGCTGCTTGTGATGGTGGAGGGCAGGGCTCAGCAACCGTGGGTGTCACTTACAGCGTATGTCTTACGTTTCTAAAAGTTCATGCTTCAGGGTTTTGTCTGGACACTTCCTGGGGTCAGGAAGGGATTCTGCCCCTGAAGTGTATTCTGTGAGTTGTTTGTTTGTTTGTTTTTAATCTCTGAAGCATCGGGGCGGCCCTAGCTGGAGATGGAACATTGGGTGGGATGTGCCAGGGCTCTGAGGTGGCACTGAGCCATTATCTCTCTCTCTTGGGTGTTTGACTGGCTGGATCTTGCCCACATGCTCAGGATCTAACTGATCATCATGTGGTGGTCAGGAAGGAATTTTCCCCAAACTCAGATTGGCAGGGACCTTGGGGGGTTTCGCTTTCCTCTCCAACATGTGGTGCGGATAACTTGCCATGATTTTCTGCGTGTATCTCAATCATTTCCCTGCCATTGCGGGGGCCTCGGGCACTGGTGCACCTCAGTCTCTCCTATTCTCTGCCGGTGGCACAGAACTGTCTAGTTTCCTGAGGGCTGCAACACTTTGGTCTAATTTCAGTTGTTGGGTTTGGTGTGCGGGTGCTGAATGGTGTTGGAGTACAGCAGGTCAGACTGGATGATCTGGTCGTCCCTTCTGGCCTTGAACTCTATGATTCTGTGACTTTATGGATGTGCAGGGACTGGGGAGAGGAGAAGGGGCCACACAGAGAATACACACGAGTAGAGTCCATAGCTTTGCATTAGTACAAGTGTCTGTGAGGCACTGTCCTCCTGGCTGAGGGAGGTGACTCCAGCTCAGATGGAGCCCTTGACCCGTGTAGCTGTGCAGTGTCGCTGTATAAACCCCACCCATGGGCAGTGTATGTTATGAGGCCCCTCTGTGCCCCACCTAGAGGATAGGAGGCTGTTCCAGTGGCTGTCAGGCAGCCTGGCTGTTCAGCTCAAGCTGTAGAAGCTCGTACTTTGGGCCCTAGATGTCTCTGGTTGAGTCCCCCGGGTGCCGGCCTAGCTTAGATGGTGACTCTCGCATATGCAGAAGTGACCTGAGAACTTCAGGGGACCTTATTCCTGCACTAATCAGAGGCTGATGTTGCCTACCAAGCTACTGCAGAACAGCAGCGGGAGTGAGACCTGAGAGGAGAGGGACTCCCTAGTGAGAGAAGGGGCAGGTTTATTCCCGGATGATCTCAGACATGCCCATTCCTAGTCCCTCTGCACCCTGAAGGGTGCATGGCACGGGCAGGGGTGTGTTGCTGTCAGCTCAGGTTGGTAGAGCTTGTCAAAGTAACTTGTCATTGGGAAATGGTTTCCTCAACCTGTTTGTAACAGGTGCTGCTATGTTTTTAGCTGAGTTAAACAATCTGCCAATGGCTTGGAAAAATGTTTCCCAACTCTGCCCTCAACTATGTTGGCCACTGACACATTCCCAGAGTACTGGACATTCTGGTACTTCTGGGAAAGCTGTGGCCCCATCCACCAGTGTGACCATTATGATAGCCCCTGCCCAGTTGGGTACAGCAGAACAGCAGAAGGCAGATATAGTGGCCACTGGATTAACAGTTTTCTGTTCCCTGACTGACCTGAGCAGGGGCTAATGTGACCACCTGACTCTAATTAAGGCCCTGCTGATACTATAAAAAGGGCTCACTCCAGTCAGGCAGGGGAGTCAGGGAGCCAGAGGAGAGGAAGTGCGGCTGAAGGGATTGTTACTGAAGACACCCTCAAACCATCGTTAAAGGAGCCCTAAGGTGAGGGTGAAGAAGGGAGAAGCAGGAGAGCTGTGGGGAAGTGGCCCAAGGAAATGTAGCAACTCTGGCAGTGAAAGGTTGGCTGCCAACAACTGCTACCATTAGGGTCCCTGGGCTGGAACCCGGAGTAGAGGGCAGGCCCGGGTTCCCCCCAACCCACCACTACAGGAACATCTCCTGGAAGGGGAAGTCAGGTCCCTGTCAGGACAGGAGACTGAACAGAAACTGGGAGTTCTCTCACCAACCTGCTTGCAGGCCTATGATGAAAAGGGCTCAGTAGACTGTAACCCTGGCCCTAGAGAGAGAAGGGCTACGTGGAGGGTCACAGTGAGCCACTGAGGCTAGCATAAACCACCTAGAAGCGCAGGACCCACGGGAGCAAGGTCAGAGCTCTGCCACACCATGCATGCCTTCCTAGTCCGTGATACTAGACAAAACCACGTCTGGTTTTCTCTCAGTACCAGACAGGGGACAAGCCACACAAAAGGGGATTATCCAGTTTAAAACCAAATGAATGGCCATCTACCTCAACCCACCATGCTCACCCCTGTGGAACAGCTTCTGCATAGCTTCCTAGATACCTCCTCTACCAGAAATATGTTCCAACAAACTGAATCTCCTGCATTTTGTCCCATTTTGTCCCAGAGGCACTGGTGGCGGGTATATTGTCCAACAGTGAACATTGTGTCTCCACGGCCGGTGTAATGATACTTTGCGCCCTAGGCGAAACTTCCACCTTGCATCCCCCACCCCTAGAACATTGTGTGGGGCTCTCTGGAGGCAGGGCAGGGGTGTGGGGTTGGCTGGAGACAGGGGTTGTGGGCCTGGCTGCGGGGAGAGGGTGTGGGGTTGGATTGAAACAGGGGGTGTGGGGCTGACTGGAGGCAGGGGTGTGGGGCTGGCTGGAGGCAGGGCAGGGGTTACAGCATGGGCTGGCTGCGGGCAGAGCAGGGGGTGTGGGGCTGGCTGCGGGCAGAGCAGGGGGTGTGGGGCTGGCTATGGGCAGGGCAGGGGGGAACCACTCCCCGGCGGCCCGGCTGGGAGAAAGGTCTCTGCAATTCCCCCCGCTGGTGAGTGCAGGCCCGGCCCTGCTGCAGAGCTCAGGGGAGTGGGGGCGGGGCTGAGCAGGGGTGGGGGCCCTGGGGAAGAGCCAGAACAGCAGGGAGCAGCACAGCGCCCCCAGCTGCCGGAGGAGGAATAACGTCACTTCCCGGCCGGCTGGAGCTGATCAAAGCCGCAGCACCGGGTGAGCATCCCAGATATTTTGGGCACCACTTTTTGCCGCCCTCAAATCTTGGCGCCTTAGGCAGCCTCCTAGTTTGTCTAACGGTTGCACTGGCCCTGTGTGGCTCCCTTCTGGAGTAGGGCCTAATAGAGTTAAAGGATTCCTTGGGAACTTGTGTTTAACACCTCAGGACTCTTAGAAAATCACAGCTCTGGTATTAGACCAACCTCCTGTCTTTTCCCTAGACATGATGCCTCCGGGTTAGCTGTCAGACACACTGTCTTGGACAAGTGCATTTGCTTTATAGGTGAAAAGAAGGATTTAGTTCTCCAGGGCTCTCAGTTAAGGACCAAACTAACAAGATACTGAAAACAGGCTTTAGAATTTTGAAGGTCCCTAGGGAATTTGGACACAATTATAAAAAGAAAGCAGCTTAAGGCAAAGTACACACTAAAGGCAATAGCCCCAGTTTCACTGAGATATGAGTCATAGGAAGTAGGTTTGAGGAGCTGGGGGATTTCACAGAAGAACTGACCCATTTAATTGTCTGCACAGAAGATTTTTGCAAACGTGTTTCCAGTTTGCAATTCAGAGAACCCCACTGATTCAGGTACTGGCTGCCATTTGGACACAAGGTCTCCTATTCTTGATCTCCTTGAAGTCCACCTGTTCTCCATGTCAGGATAGATAGGTTTTGGTTGCTTGGTTCAGCTCTCACCCTGAATTTAAAGGCACTACTCTACAAAACAAATTCTGCGGGCTATCAGCTTTCCTGCTTACTCAGTTTAACTATCTGGCAGCTACCCCTCTGAGACAGAAATAAGAATGGATGCAATAGGGTGTGGGGGTTTGAAATTATTGTATTATTGACAATATTTGCGTTATCCAGGCTTTCTTAAAGCTCTGTTTTCAATTAAGGGTGGTCAGAAATTTTCTGCTTATATTGTTTTCAAAGGAAAATTGTATTCTCAATTAATCAAATTTTCACAGAACATCTCACGTATCCTCAAATACTGTGATAGACCCAGGCCAGTTGGGAACAGCAGAGTAGTCCTGTTGGTATCTAGGGAGTGGGAGGGCCCACCTACTGCTAAAGAACCTCCCCCCAGCCTAAGGGGAGGATCTACAGTTCTGTGATACCAACTAAGTGGGACAACAGATGAAAAAAAACAGGATCAGGAGTGCGGTCATAGGGCTAAATGAAGGGAACCTGTCGGGGACACCGAGCAGAGAACCTCAGACAACGCCCACTGCTCCTCGAAGGTGTCAAGGGAGCCAGTGGACGCCGCCCAGAGGAACTCTGCCCGGATGCGTAAACGGACGGAGGAGCGGAAATAGGCCCCACAGTCGCAGGAAATCCCGTCGGCCAACCTCCTCTCCCTGGTTTTGTAGATGGCTAGTTTGGCCAGGGCCAAGAGGAGGTTGACAAGGAGATCCCGTGACTTTGTGGGGCCACGGATGGGGAGTGCATAGATAAAGAGGTGAGGGGAAAAGTGCAACCAAAAACGCAATGGGAGATCCAAGAGGAGCCGGAACAGGGGCTGCAACCTGGCGCACTCTAAATAAACATGCGCCAGGGTCTCCTTCATGCCGCAAAAGGGTCAGGTGTCGGGGACAGGGGTAAACCGTGCCAAGTACACGCCCATGCTCACGGCCCCGTGAAGAAGCCACCAACTGACATCCCCGGCGGGCCTTGGGACCAGGGCAGAATACAAGCAGGCCCACCGGGGCTCCTCATCCTCGAGAGGTGGCAGGAGGTCCCGCCATTTCGTATCGGGGCGGGACGCGAGGGTGAGGTAGTGAAAAGTGTGGAGCACGAGCGTGTACAGATGTTTTCTTGGCGCGGTCTGGAACAGAACCGGCTGCAGATCGGGCAGCCGGCTCGCCGTGAAAGGGCAAGGGGGTCGATTGGGTCCACGGGGCAGGGACCCGATAAAAAGGTCCACGGGGCCCGGGGTGGAAGGTGGGCGGGGCGTGCCCTCTTGCAGGACCCGGTCGAGGGAAACCCGAGCAGCGGGCAGTAAAGCGGCCTTCACCTCCTGAAGTACACGCCGGGGGGCACGAGGGCTGTAGAGCCCCATGCGCTGAGCGAGCGTCAGGGGATCCAGCCAGTCTCCCCGGTCGTAGTCCAGGAGGTCTCCGACCCTGGTGACTCCTGCCAAGACCAACCTCTGGCGCACCGCGGGGGACTCCACCACCTGCACATGGAGCTGGGGATTGTGTAGCAGGGGCTCTGCGAGGAGATCAACCCCCACAGTGGCCGCCACGGACCTGGTCGTCGAAAAGAGCTTCCAGGTCCGGAGGAGGTCTTGGTAGAAGACCGGCAGCCTGGAGAGGTCTCGCGGAAGACCTCTCGGATGGAGATAAAAGAGCTGCCGGTTGTATCGGAGCTCTTGGAAGCGGCGGAGGAAGGCGTGCGCCAATACGCTCCATGCCGGACTACCCGCACCATACAGGAGCCTCTGCAGGGCCTGGAGGCGGAATACATGGACCTGAGTGCGCAGGCACTTCAGGCCCTGCCCCCCCTCCTCCAGGGGCAGGTGAAGGACCCCTGCAGAGACCCAGTGCGTCCCTGGCCAAAAGAACTCCAGAACTGCCGTCCGGAGGTTGGCCAGTTAATCCGGGGCCGGGACCAGGGTGTTGAGCCGGTACCAGAGCATGGACAGGACTAGTTGATTCAGCACCAGTGCCCTCCCCTGGAGAGAGAGGCACCGGAGTAGTCCTGTACATTTCCGGAGCCGCGCCCTCACCCCGCCCTCTAAACCGTGCCAGTTCTCCGGCGGAGACGGATGCATGGCAGAAAGGTAAACGCCGAGATAGAGCAGTGGACCCGCACTGCACCGGATGGCCTGAAGCGCGGGTGGGAGGGAGCTTGCCTGCCACCCGTCCCCGACCACCAGGCCAGAGCTCTTGACCCAGTTGACCCGGGCGAAGGAGGCCGCCGAATAAATGGCCTGGCAAGCCTCCACCCACGCCAAGTCGCCCGGGTCCTGGACCACGAGGAGCACATCGTCGGCGTACGCCGACAGGACCAGCCGCAGCTCCGGCTCCCGGAGCACCAACCCCGTCAGCCTCCGACAGAGGAGACAGAGGAAGGGCTCGATCGCCAGAGCGTACAGCTGACCAAAGAGGGGACACCCCGCCGTACTCCTCGCCCGAAGCTGACCGGCTCGGTCAGGGTCCAGTTGAGCCTGACCAGACACTCCGCGGAAGCGTACAGCACCTGGAGAAAACCCACAAACTGGGGTCCGAAGCCAAACGCTTGCAGAGTGCCCAGGAGATACCCGTGGTCCACCCTGTCGAACGCCTTCTCCTGATCCAGGGACAAGAGGGCAAATGACAGACCATCCCTACACCCTAATTCCAGAAGGTCCCGGACCAGATACAAGTTATCAAAGATCGTGCGGCCCGGGACGGTGTAGGTCTGGTCTGGGTGGACCACATCCGCCAGCACGGACCCTAGCTGCATCGAGATGGCCTTCGCAACGATTTTGTAGTCCGTGCTGAGGAGCGAGATGGGACGCCAATTCCGTAAATCGCGGAGGTCCCCCCTCTTCAGCAATAAGGCGAGCACGGCTCGCCTGCATGAGAGAGAGAGGACCCCGCCCCGCAAAGACTCGGCCCAGACGGTGACTAGGTCTGGGCTGAGGACGTCCCAGAACACGCGGTAGAACTCCACGGTCAGCCCGTCCATGCCCAGAGATTTATTGATGGGCATGCGACAGAGGGCTTCCGAGAACTCGGCAAGAGTGAGTGGCAGCTCTAGCCGGTCCCGGTCGCCTGTGCTGACCGTCGGGAGTCCATCCCAGAGCACTTTGCAAGCGTTAGGATCGGTCGGATCCGGGGAGAAAAGAGCCGCGTAGAAGGCCCTGGCCCTCCCGCATATCTCCGCCGGATCCGTGATGGGGGTGCCGTCCTCCGCCAGGAGGCAGGTGACGTGCTTCCCCCCCCCCTTCTTTTCTCCAGGGCATAGAAGAAGCGGGAGCCGTGATCCATCTCCCGAAGGAGGCGGATGTGGGATCGAACAAAGCACCCCGGGCTCGATGATCCTCGAGGGCCCGGAGCTCCTCCCGCTTCTCCCGGCATGCTCCGCAGAGGGATGGATCCTCGGGGCTGGCGGCCAGATGCCTCTCCAGCTTCAAAACCTCCCGTTCCAACTGCTCTATCGCCGTATCCCTCCGTCGGCTGGCGCCCCGGGTGTAGTCGCGGCAGAAGAGCCAGGCACGCACCTTCCCCAGGTCCCACCATCGCCGCGCCGAGGGAAAGGCGCGCCTCTGCCCTCACCAGGCCAGCCAGAACTCCCGGAAGGACGCCACGAAGCCCACGTCCTCCAGCAAACTATTATTAAAGTGCCAATAGGCCGGCCCCGGCCTCTCCGCGCAGAGAGAGGCCGTCACAGTGGCAAGGTGGTTATCCGAAAAGGGGGACGACCGAACACTGGAGGAGTGGGCTTGTGAAAGGTGGAAACGTGACAGGTAAATGCGGTCCAGCCAGGAGTGGCGCGACCGATGGGCCTCCACCTGAACGAAGGTGAACGTCGAGACGTCGTCCGGGTGGTGGTCGCGCCAGACGTCCACCAGGGAGTGGCGTTCGACGATCTCCCGGAGGACGTCCGCTGCGGCCGGGCACTGCTTGGTCCCCGAGTGGTCCCGTTCCTCAAGGGTGGTGTTAAAGTCCCCGCCCAGGACCCGGCACTCGTGAGGATCCAGGGAGCCAAGGAAGGCGGACACCTGCTGATAAAAACGCAACCTCTCCGGGGCCGATGTCGGGGCGTAGACATTGACGAGATTAACCACAAGCCCCTCCATGTGGACCCGGAGGTGCAGCAGGCGACCCGGCACAGCCTCGGCAACCCCCAGCACCTCGGGCCGTAGGTCGGGGGAGAACAGGGTCGCCACTCCTGCCGAGCGAACCGAGAGGTGGCTAAAGTAGACCCTGTCCCCCCACTCCAGCCGCCAGCTAGCTTCAGCGGCCGGATCCGTATGGGTCTCCTGCAGGAAAACCACAGAGTACCCCCTGTCCCGAAGGAAGGAGAGCACCTGGCTCCTGCGGAGACCCATCCTACAGCCCCGGGCGTTCAAAGTGGCAAAGATGATTGGCGCCATGAGGAGTGCTGGGGGGGATCCTCACCGGCAGACACGCTCACGGCCTCCGTCGGGCCTTGCAGCAATCCGTGACCAAACCCGTAGGTGAGTAGAGAGTCACGGAAAAGGCAGACCCGCCGGTAGGCTGCGGCTGCCTGCTTCCCGGTCCCCTTACCCTCCCCCATGAGGGCCTTTGTGGCCCGGAGGATCAGATGGAAATCCCCCCACCGCTGGAGCGCAAGTCGGACTTTGTTACGGGAGCCACGGACGTCCTCAAGGAACTCCCACAGCTCTCCCTCAGCGCATGGGGGGGTGGGGTAACGGATCGATGACCGTCCCCCAGCGGGGCCCCCGTCACAGCCCTGTAGCCCACCGAGGCGGGCAGGCAGGGGGCAGACCCTCGACGTGGCGTCCGATGCGCCGACGCCACGCGGCCCGCCCCGCTCCCCAGTTCAACAGGGGGTGGCGGAAGGAGAACAGCAGCCCCTGATGGGTCAGGGCAGGGAAAAACAACTAAGGCCGCGCCCTGGGGAGTATCCCCAGGGGCGGCAATGGCATCATGGGAGGTGGAGGGGACAAGGGTGGGGCCAGGGGTCGGTTGGCCCACACCCAAGAGGGACACCCCCTGGGAATCGGGTCCAGGCAGCGGGGCACCGGCTGTCGCCTCAATGGGCTCGGCGGCCGTCAGTGAGGTGCCACCTGCAGCCGGGCTGATGGAAGACCCCAGGGGACCCTCAGAGGCAGGAGCAGAAGCAGCAGGAAGGGGAAGGGAACCCAGGGACAGGGGGACCGAGGTGAGGTCACACAGATCGAGGCCCGCTAGCAAAGGGTTGTCCTCCCCCTGTGTAACCGGGGTCAGACCCAGGGCCTCGATCTCCTCATAGATGGAGGGGAGATCGCCGTCCGCCACCCCGGGGCCCTCCCCGCCAACACCCGAAGCGACACCCACCTCAGCGCTCACGGGGGCTTCAGATGACAAGCGGGCAAGAGGGGCTCCCTCGGGGGCTTTCCCGAGAAGGGACCCCGGAGCAGGGGCAGCATCACCGTCCGGTGCTGCCACGTCGTTCCCAGCCGGCACCACAAAACGGGCGTCGTCAGGGGGCAAGGCGGAAGGCTCGTCATCAGAGACCCCCTTCCTGCTCTTCCGGGGGGTCTCCGAATCCAAAAGATGTAATGGGGCCTGAGCCTTCCGCTTGCCCCGCTTCCCCTGTACTAAGGACCAGCCCTCCATGGCATCATCCGGGGGTTGGCTAACAGGGGTCGGGTCTGGGGGCAAGGGCGACGGCTCAGAGAGTTGGGGAAGCAATGGAGGGGCAACAGGAATGAGGGAGGAGTCTCCCTGGGGCGGGCCCTCTCCCACACCCAGCGTTATCTCCGCTGCACCCTCTTCCACAGCGGTGGACTGAGAAGGAGGAGGGGCAGCTTCAGGTGCCGGGCAGCCAGGGGCACTGGCGGTGACAGGGCCGGTGCTTTGCCGGGGCTCGGGGGTCCCGGACGCTCCTCCGTGCCGGGCCAAGGGGCAGTCCCTCCGGATGTGCCCCATCGCCCGGCAGAGGTAGCACCGGGCCTCCCCCGTTGAATAATGCACCCGGTAGCGGGCTCCCTGGTAGGGGACCACAAAGGACCCCTCGAGCGCCTCTCCGTCACGCGCCGCCGGCGGCAGTTGAAGCTGCACTTGCCGGCGGAACGAGAGGATGTGATGGAGGGCGGGGTCCTTGCAGCCCAACGGGAGAGGGCTGATGACGGAGATAGGACGCCCCAGGGCAGAAAGGGCAGGCAGCAGGGCGGCATTGGGCAGGAAGGGAGGGACGGAGGTCAGGATCAAGCGGACCCCCAGGTCTTCCAAGGGCTCTAGGGGCACGAACACGCCCCCACCGCCAGACCCATCTCTACCGCCTCCTGGGCGGCGGCCTCCGATGCCAGGAAGAAGACCACCCTCCCGTACATTTTGGAGGCCGTCACGATGGCCGTGGGCCCCACCACCCTCGCCAACGCCCGCACGTAGGTCTCCACGTGGGGCGAGGCAGGCACCAGGAGGCAACGGACACCGTACTTCCTGGTCAAGGTGGGGAAGGGGCCCCGGCCGCTAAAGATGGAAGTGGAAGCGGCGGTCAGAGAAGCAGCGGCAGGCAGCCTGGGCATACGCCCTGGGGGCCGGGGGAGGGACACCTGCGGAACTGGTAGAGGGAACAGCGGGGAGGGATGCCGTGGCGGTAGCGGGGCTGCGGCAGCGGGGGTAGTCCCCGCCATGGAGGGCTTGGTCTTTTTAGCGGGGCCCTTACCCTTCTTCCCACCCCGACCTTTCCCACCGGCTGGGGGGGCTCCCCCCGAATCGGAAGGGGCGAAGGACGTGGCAGCAGCGGATGTCTCCCCAGCACTCGCCGTTGCCGGTGCCCCAGCGGGGGCGGTGGCAGGTAGACCGGCAGCGGCGGTCGAAGTAGAGGCTTGGGGAATGGACATGGGGGTTTCTGGAGGAGGGGCGGTGGGAGCATCGCGAGAGGTCTCCCCCGCCGCGTCCCCCGCCATAACGAGAGCGGGGAGGGGGACAAACAGCGAGGGGAGGGGAGGGAAAGGAGGCGACCACCCCTCCCCGCTAGGCTGCAGGCAGGGGAGGAGGGTGCCAGAAAGGGAAGGCTAAAGGGGCGTGGGGAGCAATCGAGGACCCAGGGGCGGGAGGGTGTCAGGTCACCGACCCAGAAGGGAATTCCGGCTCCTCTAGTTGCACTAGGGGATCAGGGGGGCTAACAGCATATGGGGGGGTGCAGTGAACAAGGGCAAACTTAAATGGGGAAAGGGCACAAGCGCATGGAAGGGGGCATGGGCGCACGAGGAGAGGGGCTAATCAGGGCCGGGGAATCGCGGGGCGGGGGGGAAGTTGAGCTAGGAACGGGGCAGAGGGACCACGGGGCTAGCTGCAGGGCTGGGGCAGGACAATCAGGGCCACAGAGGAAATGGGAGGGGCAGACAAAGGTGGCAAAGGAGAGGGGGCCAGGCCAAGGGGGTGGGGGTGGGGGGTGCACCCACGGGCACTTGTGCAAAAAAGTCAATGGTAGCTGGCTGCTGCTGCAGGCCCAAACGGTGGAATTGGGCGTGGCAAGCCAGGTGAGCAGCTCAGTCCCAGAGTCAGGAGGCTGAAACAGAAGGAAAACAGCCAGCGGGGGTGGTGGAGCGGGCAACGATGGTGGTGGGGGTGAAGGGGGACATGGATGGACCGGGGGCAGGCTCCACGCCACTCCCCCGGTGTCCCAACAGACACAGTCCAAACCCCCACAAGAGCACAGTTCGAAAAAATACTCAGTCCTCAAGTGCCCCCTCCACGGTGGTCTTCAGAGTCACCATGAGGTCCTCCAGCAGCAGGCAGTACTCTCCTTCTCCTCCTCCTCCTCCTCGGGGCTCCAGCAGCTCCCCAGTAGCAAACACAGCAGCTCCAGGTGGTGGTCTGGTGGCCAGGCAGGAGGGACCCCGCTCAGAAGATGGCGGTGGTGGAGCCCTCAGCAACAAGGGCTGGAGCTGGGGTCCCTCACTCCCCTCCTCTGGGGAGCAGGCCAGCAGCCCCTCCCCCCCCCCGGGGCTGTGGGTGGAGTAACAGCAGTAATTGAGGTGGTGGGGGGAAATCTACTAGCCAGCCAGCAAGCAAATAGCAGAGAAGGGGGTGGGTGGTGGTGTCTAGCCCAGCCAGGGGAGCAGCCGGAGTAGGAACAGCAGCACCAGCAGTGAGGGCCCAGCAGGAACAGCAACAGCAGCCCTCTCCCTCCTACCCTCTACAGCAGAGAAGCCACAGGGAAGTCTTCTGACCACTGGAGAAAGAGTTTTCTGTTCCCTGAGTGACCAGAGCAGGGGCTGCACCAGGCCAATGAGAGCACCTGACTCCAATTAACCTGCTAAGAGTCAGGCAAGGCAGTTAAGCACCTGACTTTAATTAAGGCCCCTCTGATGCTATAAAAGGACTCACTCCAGTCATGCCAGGGGGAGCCAGAGGAGAGGAAGTGTGTGTGTGAGGAACTGGAAGCAAGAGGCGTGCAAGAAGCTGAGAGTGAGTAGGGATACTGGTGGAGGACTCAGAAGTACAAGCGTTATCAGACATAAGGAGGAAGGTTCTGTGGTGAGAACAAAGAAGATGTTGGGAGGAGGCTATGGGGAAGTAGCCCAGGGATTTGTAGCTGTCATGCAACTGTACCAGGAGGCACTCTAGACAGCTGCAGTCCCCAGGGCCCTGGGCTGGAAATCTGAGTAGACGGCGGGCACGGTTTTCCCCAAACCTCCCAGCTCCTGATCAAACAGAGAAGGAATTGACCTGGACTGTGGCTTCTACCAGAGCAGAAGGTCTCTGGGCTGTTTCTTGACCCACAGGGTGATGCAAGGCAAGCAAATCTGCCAACAAGCACAGAACCCACCAAGGTAGAGGAGGAACTTTGTAACCATACATAGCAGAACCGAAAACCCATGCTTTTTTGGGGTGGATTTAGGCAGAAAAAAATCAGTTTTCTGCAAATTTTAGCTGAAAATGTTTGTTTCTCACTTGCTAAAACATGAAAAATTGTAGATTTTGGGGAATTCTATGAAAGCCCAATTTTTAATTTTTTTTTTTGATAAAAAAAAAAAAGATAGACTCTAGATGTTTGGTTGACCTGATAGCAAAAGTCTTAAAGAGTGTCAAACATAATTCAAATTTATGTTCTTAAATTAGCCCTGTACCTGTGCTTGTCCTATGCTAGAACACTGGGCCTGCTCCCCCCACAGAATGCCACATTGGTACAATTTAACTTCATCCCCTTTTACAGCCCCTTCACACTTGCACACAGGAGACCACCTAAACTCTACTTCCCCCTATCCCTCATTAAACCCACAGTCTGCTCTCATATCCCTCCTCACCCCTGAGAAGATGACCCCAGGGCCCTGCTACTGACATGACCTACACAATTCTGTATTGAAATGATGCAGATGGGACCCTCAAGGGACACGTGCACCTCTTCCCTTTGGTCACACATGTGGTGCGGGGGTGAGACCAGATCTCCCCATATTACAAACACAGTTCTATGGTGCTCCTCAACTAATCCCCAAAGTTCCTCATATCACAAATACACCACTCTTCTCCCTCCACCATTCAAGTCAGCTACAGCTAACACAATGAATGCAGCTAGAGTTTAATACAGAGAATTCCATGGGGCTATTGTCAGCTCCTGGGGGCAGAGTTAAGATTGTATTGTTACCCGGGGTTCTTTCAACCCAAAGCTCTTGGTAACTTTTACTCTGTGCGAGGAGGTGTCAGGATAGAAATCAGGGAGACACAGCCATCTGACCGATAGATGGCTGGCACAAACAAGACAACACAAGAGTGCTTTCACTTAAAGTTAAACTTTACTAGTCTCAAGCACTTACATACATCCGCAACAAGATTAGTAAAACACCCCCAACCCTTGATAATTACCGAAGCTGAGTGTGGCTCTCGAGTGGCACAGTGGCAGCCTATCTGCTGGTGGGGAATAGAAGATGCATCCGGAGGGAGAGACCAGTCCCAAAGAGTCCCCAGACGAGTCCCCTTATTTATACATTAGTAATAGAATGACATGTCCCTTAAAGAAACCTTGTTAAGTAAGCAGTTTCAATGATCAAGCAAGAGACTACTTCTGATTATTGAATAACCAGGTGTGGGTTTTTTTTCCAGAACTTGCAGCCTTGAGACCTCAATAGACATTCCTGGGGCATATCCTACTCTTTTAAAATGCATGTATCAACAACTTCAACACAATTCTTATCAGGAAGGACGCAGGGTCACGCTGCCCTTTCTGTGGCACCCAACCCCACCTCTCCTCCTGCTTTGGTCAAGCTGAGATTGCTGAATGGCCAATTTACAGCTTGCTGACTAGGCTGCCTTTAACAATAAGCCATAGTGGTTTCAAGCACTTTACTGGTTTGCCAAAGTCTCCCTGTAGAGTATGAGCGCGTATATTAACTCTCTATTTCTTGACTTTCCAAAGTTTAAATTTTGTTGTACAACACAATATTCTGGAAGGGTCTGAACTATCACTGGGAAACTCTGTGTTAACACAAGATTTTGCTTTTTCTTTTATTTCATTTTAATTTTTTCTGCGATTTATAGCTAGATTGGTCAATCAATTCTTATCTGATTTACACTGGGGTAAATCTAGAGTAACTCTACTGACTTCAGTCAATTTAGTCTGGATTATTATCACTGTAAACACAACATGTTGTATAAAAAAGATTGCACATGACATTCCCATGGAGACAATAATGTCATCATTTGATTATATCTGTGAGGAAACATAGAATGAAACCATGGTCATGGGAGAAATCTGGAAATTTTATTTTTGGTGAATAACCTCCAGTTAGTCTCTTCAAGGCACATTTGATCTCCTTGTTCCTCACGCTGTAGATGATCAGACCACACGGCTACAGACTGGGGATCGAGTGGCTAGGCAGGCAGTTCTGCAGAAAAGGACCTAGGGGTTATAGTGGACGAGAAGCTGGATATGAGTCAACAGTGTGTCCTTGTTGCCAAGAAGGCTAACAGATTTTTGGGAAGTAGGAGCATTGCCTACAGATCGAGGGACGTGATCATTCCCCTCTATTTGACATTGGTGAGGCCTCATCTGGAGTACTGTGTCCAGTTTTGGGCCCCACACTACAAGAAGGATGTGGAAAACTTGGAAAGAGTCCAGTGGAGGGCAACAAAAATGATTAGAGGGCTGGAGCACATGATTTATGAGGAGAGGCTGAGGGAACTGGGATTATTTAGTCTGCAGAAGAGAAGAATGAGGGTGGATTTGATAGCTGCGTTCAACTACCTGAAAGGAGGTTCCAAAGAGGATGGATCTAGACTGTTCTCAGTGGAACCTGATGACAGAACAAGGAGTAATGGTCTCAAGTTGCAGTGGGGGAGGTTTAGGTTGGATACTGGGAAGCACTATTTCCTAGGAGGGTGGTAAAGCACTAGAATGTATTACCTAGGGAGGTGGTGGAATCTCCTTCCCTAAAGGTTTTTAAGGTCAGGCTTGACAAAGCCCTGGTTGGGATGATTTAGTTGGGGATTGGCCCTGCTTTGATCAGGGAGTTGGACTAGGTGACCTCCTGATGTCCCTTCCACCCAGGTTATTCTATGATTCATCAAAGGAGGCACCACGGAATAAAGCACACACACCACAAGATCCAGACCTAATGGAGAGTGGGAGGTGTGCATCATGTAAGCAAAAGCAGCCTTGCAAAATAACAAGGAGATCACAATGAGGTAAAGAAGACTGGTGGAGAAGGCTTTATGCCAACCCTGCTCAGAAGGGATTCTCAGAACTGTTTTGAAGATCTGAACATATGACACAATCATAAAACCAAAGCAGCTTAACTCTAAGAATATGTTAAAGTAATTTACCACAGTTTCACCAAGGTACAGGTCAGAACAGGCCAGCTTGAGTATTAGGGGGATTTCACAGTAGAACTGACCCACCATGTTGCCTCCACAGAAGGTTAGTGGAAACATGCTCCCAGTGTGCAGTGTAGAAAGGAGAATTGCAATGATCCAGACACTGTCTGCCATTTGGAAAACAAGCTCTCCTGTTCATTATAATCTCATAGTGCAGTGATTGGCAGGTGCCGATATATCAATCATATGCCATGATGGTGAAAAAAGCAAAGTCAACCACAGTGAAGAAGATGAAGAGAAAGACTTGGGAAATTAATCCACCATAAGAAATTGACCTGGTGTGTAGTAGGGATTTGGCCACAGACTTGGGAACAGTGAGGGATGGATCCAAGGTCCAAGATGGACAGATTCATCAGGAAGAAATATGTGGGGGTATGAAGGTGGTGGTCAAGCACTACAAGGATGATAAAAAGGAGATTCCCTTTCAGGGCTACCAGGTAAAGCCCTAGAAACAGTATCAAGTATAAAATCTGCAGCTCCTGAACCTCAGAGAATCCCAGGAGAAGGAACTCGGTCACGGTGGTTCAGTTGGACATTTTCTTCCTCAGCACATCATGTCTTGCCTGTGGAGGGCAGGAGAAGGGCGCTGCTCAGGATTACAGTGACAGAGGAAATGATCCTTATTCTCTTTCTCTAATATACTCTATAAAAATTTGGCGTGTTTAGCCGAGCAAAACAGCAGCTGAGAGGTGATGTGGTCACTTTCTATAAATAGATCAGGGAGATGAACACTAGGGAGGGAAGTATCAGAGGGGTAGCCGTGTTAGTCTGGTTCTGATGGTGTTCTGATGGTGTTAAATTTGCAGATGAACTGGAGCTCAGCAGTTTCTCTTTGAAGTCTGGTCCTAAAGTTTTTTTGCTGTAGGATGGCCACCTTAAAATCTGCTATTGTGTGGCCAGGGAGGTTGAAGTGTTCTCCTACAGGTTTTTGTATATTGCCATTCCTAATGTCTGATTTGTGTCCATTTATCCTTTTCCTTAGAGACACCATCAGCTTAGGACTAAACAAAGACTGTGAATGGCTTGCCAATTACAGAACCAGTTTCTCCTCCCTTGGTTTTCACACCTCAGCTGCTGGAACAGGGCTCCATCCTCCCTGATTGATCTAACCTCGTTATCTCTAGCTTGCTTCTTGCTTGCTTATATATACACACCTGCCCCTGGAAATTTCCACTGCTTGCATCCGAAGAAGTGGGTATTCACCCACGAAAGCTCATGCTGCAAAACGTCTGTTAGTCTATAAGGTGCCACAGGATTCTTTGCTGCTACTAGGGAGGGAGAAGAGCTATTAATGCTAAAGGACAATGCTGACACAGAAACTAATGTAGATAAGCTGGCCATGAGTAAATTTAGGCTGGAGACGCGAAGAAGGTTTGTCCCCAGTAGAAGAGGGCTGAACAAGGGCTGACAGTTATTCCTTAAAAAAGAACTAAACAAGCAAACAAAAAAACCAACAATCTTTAGATACTACTTTTCAAAATAAAATGCAAATTATATATATATATATATATATGCATATATATATTATATATGTATGTAATATATATATATATATATATATGTATGTATATAATTTTGACTGATAATATTGATGTTTATAATTAAGCATTTTTTATTTTTATCAGTTTAAATTTTCACAGTTACAGGAGATAATGAAAGAGGTCATACAAAAGTTATTTAATGATAGTACATGTTGAGATTCAAAAAGTTAAAACTTGATAACTATGAATGCACAATGTTTCAACATGATGTGAAAATATACAAAGTCAATATCCTTAAATCAAGCACTAAGAAGTTCTCAAACAGTATTTTTCTTACTTTGTCTCACTGGAAATGTTGATTGTTGAAGGAAATATTTTTTTCACTGGTTTGTGTGTGTATGGTGAAATCAACATTTGCCAATATTTACTGATAAAAATCTGATTCTTCCAAGACTACTTATAGAGGTAGCAATGGAAAGAGCATTGCAGAGGCAAGAGAAGATCATAACAGTGAACTATTAGTTTAGTTTTCCTAAAAGATTAAAGCTGTTGTCTGCATTGTGCATAATTCTCATTCAAATGTTGCATGTGAATAAGGAATAGTAACCAGAGTGTGTGTGGGTTTTTTTTTTTAAATCTTGAAGTCCTTGATCTATATTGTCCTCTCCATTATACCAGTTTTATGCCACCATAACTCCACTGATTTCAGTGTGGTTACAGCACTGCCAAACTGGTACAATGGGGTGGACAAGCAAAATTCACAGTGGAGGAAATTCTGATCTTGGGGATGAAGCCAAAATAACTCCAATGACTTCAGCTTTACTCTGGTGTTATTGAGATCCCAGTGTGGCCCAACCAAACCTTGCTTGATTAAACACTTATAAGTAACTCAAAATTTGGCTCCTAAATAGGCTTGTTCCGTAATTTATAACTATAGATCAATACATCAGCTGCCTCTATTCCAAACCCAGTTGTCTTCTCTCACATACTTGGGAGAAAGGTAAAAGTGCTACCCAGAAATAAGGACCTGTACACAATACACGGTGTGAATATTCCTCTCATTCACAACAGGCACCTGACCCCACAGCATCTCAAAGGTGGTAAGAAAAATAAGCCACCACACTGCTTTGGCCTCACTCTACGAGAAGGCAGGCCCTGTGCAGATTTTGCAGATCTGCCACTTTTTCACCAAAGTTAGGTAGTAATAATAATATTGGATGTGTTCCATAGGCAATATAAATAAATACAATCATGTAAGAGAAATGACATCAGCCCTACACATTCCTCAAATATCACAGTGATGGATATATGTAGTTGAGGCAGAAGATTCAAGACAGTGGGGCGACAAACTATGTACAGGAATAAAGAGATAGATCATGCAAGTGCCTCAGAACCAAGAAGCCAGCAGATTTCTGATGGGTTTCCATGTTTCCATTTCAGTGCTGGGGAGGTGGTTGTGGGAGGGGTTTGTAGACACCCCCCCCCCACCGACACACACTCTGTGCATTGCCAATTCTCAGCCCACAGAATTTGTGGAAACTGATGCCAAACTCAGATCTGGTTCCTTATTTTGTAACATCAGTATACACAGTACACCATCTAAACTGGGACATAAAGGTGTTGTGTTTGTGTGTGAGAGCCAGCGAGCATGTGTCTATGATTGTTTATGTGCCAGGGGAAAGAGTGTGTTTGGTGCATTTAGGCTGTTGTGTTAGAGTGAGTGTTTGCATGTTGGATAGTGTATGTGTGCCTGGTTGTGTGAAGTGTGAGTGAGCATCATGGTGCGTGTGTGTGCATCAGTCTATGGAAGATACTGCATGGATGCGTGTGAGAGTGTTTGCCTGTGTGTTTAAATGGCAACTATCGAACACAATAAAAGCTACCTTCCTTCTTCCTTATTGCTCGTAATCTAGTACATCAAATTCCCCATGATATGCAGGAGGCAAAATCCAAATAGAGCTGGGCGAATAATAGATTTTTCATTTCACTGGCAATTTTGAAAAATCGGAAAAAAATAATTGTCGGTCAAACTGAAAATGGTATTTTTTCAAAATTTCAGGTGAATCAAAAAGTCAAAAACAATTTTGTTTCAGGTTTCATTTTGAGAAAATCTAAACATTTTCTTTCAATGTCTACCATGTTTCAAAGTAAAATTAAGGGAAAAAAATAAATGAAAAGTTGTTTTGTACTGGAAAATCAAAACGTTTCATTCCAAAAAGGGCAATTGTTTTACACTTCAACTGACAATGACACTTTTTTAACCTCTGACCAGCACAAACTTCTGTGGTTCCTTTTAAGAATGGACTTAATTCTTCTCTCACACTGATACAAATCCTGACACTGTTCTACAGCCAAAATGCTTCTGAAATAAATGTAGTCTAACTTTACTAATTCTGGGTCACTGAGAACGAAAATGATGCTTAAAATTGTTGATTGGCTCTAGTTTCCAACATATGCTATTGGGTCAGTATATACGACCCTTGACTTGGGAATAGCAAAGGATAAGTGAGTTATAAAGGGAAGGGATCTCAATTTAAACCAGAAA